>JAVTVY010009907.1:0-43610 GCA_036873755.1 Hanleya hanleyi | reverse complement strand
GGTGTACATTGATTTGATTAGTTGCAAATGGGGGATGACCCGCCGTATTGAATATATAGTTTTACTTACATTTGATACCCTGGTGAACGATCGCATTCGCAGACATTTGACTAGTAGGTTGAGAAAAATTAAATGATTGCATTCACTTAACAATTGAATACCATACTGAGCATATTGAGTATGTTATAATTTAGTTATATTTAACCCGTGTGATGAAGGATTTTATATAATCGGATTTAAAATAAATTCCAGTCCGTTCGTATATAAGCAAATAAAAATATTTGCCATAGCTTCGCCATACAGTGGCCAGGTCATTGTCATATGGACATGATGTATGTAACCACCTTGTGATATATGCTTGTACAGTCTTCCTTATACGTGTAATGTACGGTGAAATCAATGGTTTATATCTACATTTCACTTGGATTATTAAATCTGTATATTTCTGAAACATTTCCTATATGGATGACGAGTTGATAAAATTGAACATAACACATGTAATGACATTTTCGTATTTCATTATATTTGCAACGTGCACTACATAGATGTTATATATGACTATTTGCATATGTTACACACGGTTATCATAAATGGATATTTGATAATATTTCCTAGACTATAGAAACGTGTGCAAATTGCAAGATTTGAAACCAATGAAAGGTGCTCGCACATGCGGATGATCACACGTTTAATAGCATATGCAAATCTATTTGCGTTTACTTTTCTAGGATGGTCATTCGAATCTTGTCGTTTTTATGAACATATATCAATATAAATACTGTGAAACACATGCATTTCTAAATGTTTGTTCATCATATGTGTGACATTTTATTGTATATAGGCCAGGGGTGGAGCAGTTAATATTTATTTTATTTTTGTTTCAGCATTTTTTGTTGGGGCGCAAAATTGGATAACCGATATATAGCCATGCGTCTGGTTCCTTCATGTCATGATGACCCAGCTTCGTAGGCGGGCACTACCGGTATGTTAGCCTTCCTGCAATCTTCCATCCGCCGTTGAATAATACACTACAATACAATAGTCGCTCCCGATCTTGGCGATAGAGAGCGTACTTTCAGATCTGGTGTTAATCATAATTGTAAAATCCGTCAACTACGCAGAAGAAATCTATCCATCTCCGTCCTCCCCATGCATGCAGTCGGTTAGAGACTTGTGTCAAATCAAAGCAGAAAACGATGCGTGGCTGGTGATTCTTCTCGGCACTTCTATTAGAAGAATGATAATTCCTCCATACTATGGTCCCCTCACGTTCTGTCGCTCAAATCCACTCAGGAAACGAAGTGCTGTAACCCAAATGTCTTCACCTTGGTAGGTAGCCCGTAATGTAACGGTTGCGCTGCAGCGACCCGGCTATAAATGACAGACGCGCGGACCTCAGAGAAGACGAGCATAAATGTTCGACAGCTCTCATGGCGACTGGTCCTATTTGTGCTTCTTCCGACATACATTTTCCGTTCTAAAAGTCGACTGTGTTTTAGTTCATCGTGCCCGATGTCTACATGATGATGCGTCCATATTTCGTCAAACATATGCATATAAAAAAAATCCACCAAAAGACTCCTGATCGTCTCGTATCGTGTAAATAGGCGTCAAACTGGACTATTTCATTTCTGTTTTCGACATATTTTTACATACTAAGTGAGTGATTGATTGATTGATGGTTTATTCTCTGAATCTCATACAAGATATAGAGATATTAGTAACATCATATGCGGACGGCAATTATCAGATGTCATCACATGGGATGTAGCTCTGAAACTACAGTTTATACAGAATAATATGGGAGATAACTACCCATATACAATAAAAAGTAATAAACATTACAAATTGGGAATTAGTGAGAAGGGGTATAAGCATAGTATTTTAAGCCCCTTTGAATGAAGTTAACTAGTTTACAAAGAAGAGCTATCCTTTGTGTACATAGCAATGACTTGAATTTCTCTCTAGAAGGTTTGCTCCAAAATTGAGCTGGAATAAAATCAGACCTTAAATTGCTGAAGAACGGACAAACAAGTACGAAATGATATTCATCACCTACAACATGCAGAGAACATTTTTGGCACAAGCGTTCAGATTTATCGACTTTTTCAAATCTACCAGTTACAGTGGGTAATAAGTGGTTCCCAGTTCTAAATCTACAAAGTGTAACAGCTTTGTTAAGGGGCAATTCGGTTAGGTAACTTTCAAAGCATATATTAGATTTCAATGTTCTATACAGTACATAAAATTCACTATTCTGAAGAATGGCATTCCAGTCCTGCAGGTATTGGTCAACAAGTGTTTGTTTGACTTTAGCGTATAACCAATTCACGCTTTGGATTTCCTGGTTAATCCAAATATAATGTAGACCACAATTTCCCAGGATACTTTTAATACTAAGTAACCATTTGGACGAGAAGACATCAGTAGAATGGAAATTGAACAGTGCCTTATACATGACAGAGGAATATTTGTTTTGCGAACCTATTACCAAGTTACCCCAGAATTTAATCATTCTTAATTTAATTTTAATAGAAAGTGGATACCGTCCAAGTTCACTGAGAACACATACATTTGGGGTTCTGGATCCAAGTTTCAAAATAAACTTACAAAACTGTAATTGTAACTTTTCTATAATTTCAATATTTTCATAGCCTCATACCTCAGAACCATAGAGAAGAACTGGCAAAACAGTGTGATCAAAATGATCTAACTGAACATCAATTGGTAGTTTCAAACATCTACTTTTCCTGATAACACCAAACATAGCTTTTCTAGCTTGATCAAATAAGTACTTCCTGCATCGGACGAAATTCCCATTGTAGAAAAAGAGCACTCCTAAGTACTTATAACTATCGACGATTTCTAGAACATCATCACCAAGGGAAAATAACCACTGCGGATTCTTTGTCTTACGCTTATAGAATATAACAACTTTCGACTTACTAACATTGATATGCAGTTTCCAGATTGTACAATACAGCGATAGATTGTTTAATGCAACCTGAAGATTTTTAGCTCTGGCATGGTGAGAGCGAATGTGGATTTTTTTTCATGTTCAAATTTGAGTGGACAGATCGTTTAACCCTTGGAGTGATCTTGAGCATTATTGATATGAAAATTGACAGCTTTAATGTCGAAAAATCTATCGAAAATGAAACACAATATGCCTTGCTTTCGGCGCGTCGAGGGCGGCATGCAATCTTGAATCCAACCTTCGAACAGCCTTGTCTCCCATTATGCCAGGGCCGTAGCTTAAATTGTATGGAAATTGTCTTGAATCATCAGCCGCACTTATCTTCAATCCGATCACCATCCCACCATTAATACACAACGTATAAGTACCGATCTGCCTTCCCCGAGTTCACTTCGGGCACATGATGACTATTGCAAAGACATATTTAAAACTATCACCCCAAAGACATCGAGAGAGATTAGAAAAGACATGTAACTGTTGATCGATTGCCATTTTGTCCTTGTATACCAGGTCCGAGAGGAGAATCGCCGCGCACACACTTCTCCTGGCTAACATTTTCCCTTCGGACATTTCCCGTCATGGACTGTTTACTTTCCCTGTATTTGATTTTACTAGTATGAGCATAGTTTTCTTGTGTTTTTTTTTTTGCTTATTAAAATATGTATTTTCAACAAAACTTTAATTTTATTTCATTACAAAAAAGTTCACATTTTACACATAAATGTGGAAGAAAGTCTGTATGCCGAAGTTAATGTCTGCTTTGCCGTCTGGTTATTTATCTTTGTATGTAATTTCTGAGAGGGTACGTAAGTTGATTAGAACGTGTCCCCAATCCTATTGCTGTTATTGAGGTAATCAAATATGTTTAAACTAAGATAAATATCGAAATATACTATCAGAATGCAGTGGCCATTTTCGTATTGTACAGTGTCATGGTTTTACTTATTTTGAAAAGACTTTTTCTAAATTAATTAAATGAATTTTGTTTTGTTGCCGACTAGTACTTTTTCCCCGAATAATATGGAAATAAACTGTTTAGGTTTTACTGTATTCTGTTAAACATGATCAACACAATCTGGGTGTATCTGTATTAAATCATGGTTAAGCTAGCATTTAATGGCCCGGTATTTCTGCTGCTGTCCATGATAGGCCTACATCTTCCCATCTGGGTTGAACCAAACTAAAGGACTAGACTATTATGTAATCTTCATTCAGTCGTCGAAGGTGTACCGTACTTGTTGTTTGTTTATGGGGGATTAGTCATGTTTAAGGGGGATTAGTTCAGTTGGCAATTATTAGACTTTGTCAATCTTATCTGGATTCCCAGCTTAAAATATGCTGGAACAAAATAATCTTAAAATAAAGACCAGGGCCTAAAGGAGGTACATGGAGATGGGTTCATGGTCTCAAATTGTTGGTGTAATAGAAATAGGCCGGGTTTTAATTCAGGTGTCCCCCCCCCACCCCGGAACCAAACCTCCAAAAATTTTGTCCCCCCCCTGCCCCCCACTGAATCTGAAAATTTTAGTGCCTCCCCTTCCCTCTGATTCCCCCGGCCCACCCCCTGGTAGTCTCTTAACAAATTTTTACAAGGTTCACGATTTTTTTTTAATCCCCAGAACATTCCAGTAAACTACTGACTGTATATTAAATGATAGACGCGGGGACCTCAGCGAAGACCATCATCATCATCATCATCATTTTATTCAAATCCACTCATATGACTAAAGATTAAGATTTCTATTCAACAAGTCACTGATGCTTTCAAATATTTGCAATATAATTACCGTGTATCATTTCGACAATTAGCATGATATTGGATATTCATGTGTATAACGTTTCGTTGCGTGTCTATACTTGACTCCTTTGTCGCCTCTGCTCGGGTGTGCCTGCATGTCGTTGGGCAGGAGGCTGGAATGGGCCCACCCTGGTGGGTCCTTGGCCCAGGTGGGGGTGTGGTTGTCGGTAAAAGATGAGAATGGAGCCATCTTCAGCAGACCGCCCCCCCCCAGCGGATCAACGCCGTGGCAATGGAGTCAATGTAATTCATTTCTTGTAATTGTCCTATAATCATATTAATCATGTGGGATGAGGGATAAATAATTGTACGCTCCGCGTGGGCGCCTGATTTCGCAATAAATATATTCTATTCTATTCTATTCTATTCCATTCTATTCTGATGACGCATGCATGCGCACTGGGCAAGTCGGATTGAACTGGTGTCTAGTCCGGTTTCATCATTTTGCGTATGCGCAGTCTGGCCGTAGTATAAAAAGCAGCAATTTTGGGGATGCGTGGGGTGTGTTTGAGGGACCATCCGTGGTCCGAATTTCGTCGTGTGAGGTATCAAAGTGAAGCTCTCGTGGTGTAGACCACGACCTGAGGGAGGATTTCGAAATCTTCACTCTTCGAGTTATTATTCAGAAACATTTCTACTGGTCTAGGGACAGTTGACATCAGAATTTTAATCTGATCAACTTTATTTGTCGAATGCTAGACACTCCCCCCCAAACCATTTTCCTCCCCCCGACATTCCCCCCCTCAAAGACATTTCCCCTCAAAAAAGTTAGACATCCCCCCTCCCCAGTTTTGCCATCCTCCCCCCTAAAAAATCTGATATTCTATGGTACACATATGCATACTCGGCATTAGTGTCAAGTAGTTTGGCAGTGTTCTCGTGGGGGGAATACAAAAGAAGAACACACAGTTGTCGAATCATAATATGCACCTTCAATTTATTTTATAACAAATAATCAGGTAAGGTTCTTGTACCACGACAAACACTAACAATGATCAATGAAGTAATTCAGATATAAAATATTATATTTAGCAATATGTTCTGCTCATTGCTCATACTGGTTCATGTTGATCGTTGGGGAGCAGTGGTGGGTGTGTTGATATTAGCACATTCCCGTAGTAGCTGACTCAGGGTCACATCTTCATCCCTGTAGGCTGCCCACAGCTCGAAGAGCGTGGCCTGCTTCGAACTGTGGACAGTCGCTGAAAGTGACTAAATTTCTTCTCACCGACAAGGAGGTTCTGTATGAAATATATCATCTTATAAAAGTATTGACCCATGAGAGGTGTTAAGCTGATTTAAAAGTGAGAAATCGAGTATTCTTCAATTTCCAAAAAAAAGCGTTAATGTTGATGCATGCTAATCTGCAAATGGTTGATCATTGATCAATTGTCTTACAAGGACGAGCAAATAAAGCAATATTTGTTCTCTCTACAGGAGAACTTCAGAGAAATTACCTCACAAAAGAACATAATGGTTGTTGGGATTAATCAGTGGGATGATTCACTGATCATTAGTAGATAGGCCTTCAGCTTTACCTTTGGAAACAAATTACCTTACAACATGACTCACATGTAATATGTAACATGCAATATGTTTCGTATCTCAAATAACAAATTATTTGTTATACAATAAATTGAAGGTGCATATTATTTGACAAGTAATGCCGGATATGCATATGTGTACCATAGAATATCATATTTTTTTAGGGGGGAGAGGTGACTCAAAATTGGGGGAAGTGACTCAAAATTTGGGGGGAAATGTTTTTTTGTGGGGGAAGTGACCCGTACCCTATTTGTCAGATGTTCAACATTCCAACTTGCAATCTTAATTCCTTTGGAACTTTGGTGGAAAAATTGATATTGATCACCTCTCACTTGAGGTCGTTCCGCATTTGGTTGATCATCAGTTAATTCACTGGACTCTGATTGAAAAATAGCAATTTCCGGAAAACTCTTTAAAACTCATGTAAAACAGGTGAAATCACAAGCTGTACTTGATTGATAAAGCGTATACATGTTTACTGAAATCCCGCCACATGTGGAGTGGACATCTTGTTTACAACCTGAACATGTCAAGTATTTCTCTCCACGAAATATTTTGGAATCACAAGACAAACATATATTGATGTTTATCTTTTCCGAGTATGCATGCTGTAAATTGGCCACAGTACCATACATACATGTTCTTTGTACTGTCAGTCGTAAGTCCGATGAATTGAATACGGCTATTGTTGAGCTGGGTACGCCGAGCGATCCAGCGAGGGTCAAACCCGCTTTTCACCCGAATTTACCTGTGTCTGCACGGCGATGAGTACATGTATAATCAACACAGGTAAAATCATGCTGGCCGAAGGTGAAAACTGGACACCACTAGATATTTTGGCCATCCTTTTTCGTCTTTGTCTTATCGATAAATTAAAGGCTCCAATTCGTTTTCGATGCACACCTGTTTCTACACCCATTTTGTCTGATCATTTAGTATATCATTTAGTAATCTATAGTGGTTGTCTACCTCCAAATTCAGTGTCATTTCACGCCGCCAAATTCAGTGTCGGACATCTATAAGTGCATGATTTATCAAATGATTTTTATTGGGAAGAACACGCAAAAATACGAGCGAGTTACAGTTCCTGTCTTGTATGCTTGAAGCAGGGAGAGTAACATATTTTTATACTTATTTCCGTAAACTTTATTTGATATATTCAATACATCACGAGAAATGTTCTTTCAAAGTGTGTTGGTTGTCGGTGCGAATGATCTGTCGGGATCGCTAGCGGGAAAATAGGACGCTAGCAATTTGCGCAAACAATTTGTGTTGATGTGAAACTGTATTTTTTATAACAGTATTTTCGTTATTTTTGGCAAATAGCCGTTATAATAGCACAAATTCTAATGCTGAAAAATTGGTTGCATCCCGTGCGGGATTCCAACCACCGACCCCAGAGTCAGCACTGTACGTCACCTAATCGCCAGCACTGTACGTCGGCGATCTAAACCACTCGGCCAACGGGCCTCCCAAAAAATAGGAGATAGTTGACCGGTAGTCTTGAAAGCGAACATACAGTACCCCTCTGATGATCGTAATGACACATCTCCCACAGCTGAATAGGAATATATATTTTTTGTCATTTAGAAAGTGATCGTATAAAAGTATTTTCGTTATTTTGGGATTACACTAGCTTAGAATAGCAAAAATTCTAGTGCGAAGTCACGTGCGGGATTCGAATCAGCGACCCCAGAGTCAGGCACCTAATCGCCAGCACTATGTCTGCGATCTAAATTTATATTTTTTATGTTATTGGGTTATATTCTCTCGACAGTTTTATATTTGTTCACAGTGTGTTAGTATTATGCAAGAGAAATAATAGCATTTCCGGTTTTACGACTGTCGAAAAATATGTAAATTTGTTCATTTATTGAACAGATTTGCAAGCGATTGTTGGGCTTTGCAACATTTTTCATGACTAATGGAAATAACTGTGTAAATCATAAGTACCGGTACATTTTTTATGACTAATGGGAATTACTGTGTAAATCATAAGTATAGTTTGAAAAGTGCTGCATGAAGTTAAAATGCGACTTTGCTTAGCCGAAAAAAAGCTTTGAAAAATGAACAAAATAGTGGTTTGGAAGCGATGCCTATATGCAGCTAAAGTGGAGAAAGCTGGCAGCCACGTCTGACGACGACACGCAATGTGTCGCTTCTCCTGGAGCGAACCGCCACCTCGCCGGGCGATCCAAGCGGTAGGCCCCTACGCCTGGCCGAGATTGTTACCTCTGCAGGCGTTGTTTTAGCGGGCGTCAGCTAATCAACAAGTGTCTGGTTCTTATCATTGCTTCTCCAGGTGCGAGGAACATACCTTCGAAGACATTAAGCCGATCACCTGCTCCTTTATTTTATGGTCCCTGGTGTACTCCACAAAGAGATTATTATAGTGTTTTGTTTGTGCATTACGTACGGTATGTCTAATGCTATGACAAGTTCCTTTAAATTCAATACATTATACAGATATCTGGTATCCGTAGACGTAGAATATAACTTGTTTGAGTGGCATGAAGCTGAGAATTAGCAAATAAAGACGTTCTTATTGACAAGTAGTTTTTGCATAAATTATTAATCGGCCACGTGCACGTTCCGTTACAAATACCCACCAAATTAGTTACAAAAAATCAATAAAATTCAAACCTATTTTGCATAGTATTGTAAATAAAAATTGCTAAATGGAAATTTAGTGTTTACAGTATTGGGAATATATTAAATTCAAATGTAAACTGCAGGTTTGCATCACATACCTATGAAATAGTTCAAATTGAACAAATGAATTGCGATGATAACATTGTGCATTTGAATTACTTTAACGTGTAGCTATCGTAATGTTGGATGTGGTGGCTAAATGCAGTTCTTCGTCATATATCTATCAAATGATAGCAAATACAGCCATCAAAAACAAACATTCCATATATACATTTACAATATTGTAAATGAACTTTAATGTGTGAAATGTTTTCATACGTAGCTACCATTATAGCAAATGAAACCGTAATATTCGCCGTACATTCACACGTGTATGAAGAAGAGGTGAATATAAGTATTCCGTTTGAAATGATTTAATATGTACATAATATCGTAGCAAATAAAATTGTATTATACCCCATACATTTAAACATCTATGGGGTAGATGCAAATATAAATATTTTTTTGAAATGATTTAATATGTACCTACCAGTATAGCAAATAAAATTGTAATATACACCAATCCTTTGCGCATCTATGAGATCAATGTATTCTTTTTCAAATGGTTTCATATATAGCTACCAGCTTAGCAAATATAATGGATTTATACACAAACATTTACACATCTAGAGGATAGTTGTAAATATAAACATTTTTTTTGCATTGTTTTGAGATATAGATGCATTAGTTAGGAATTTACGGTTAAGTTTCATATTATTTGCCATGTATATCACGCAATGGTCAATATAACTACAACAATTCACGTATATTTACTACAGGTTTAAAAGTGGCTAAATATAACTGATGGATTTGCAGTCGGGTCACTACAATAGCGAATATTTTCAAATATTTGAGATTTATTTGCAAAAAATTATCGTGCGTTGTATATCTATCGTAATTAGGGACTCTCCAAGGTACGACATGCACAATAAATGTATCCAAAGGAAACCTTAAATGTATTGTAAATGTATGTGAAATGTATGGCAAACACCAAGATTCGACATAGGCCATGGAACTCTAAAAACATTTACTACAGTGGTGAATTTGGGGCTGTCAATCATACAGAATACATGAACTACATTTTTAAATATAACATCAAATATGGGACTCCAATTTTATTAGCCCTACCTCTCCGATCAAATCGACTTATACGTCAAATGAATGCAAATGCTACTTATAATTGCAAGCGTAAAACTTAGTGTTCAAATAATTGGAAATAAAACCATTATATTCACTTTACATGCTAACCGTGTATTAAATATAATTAAAATGACGTTTTTATATAGTGTTACAGATCGCATCAGACTATATATGCAGATGATTCTGAGACTGGCGAGAGAGTAGCGTGTGCTACTATCTTTATTTCCAAATCCAAAACTTATCGACTTCCAGGTAAAAGTTCGATATTCACTGCTGCAGCCAAAGCTCTTATGTCAGCTTTGATCAAGCCATGATCGGGCGATGCTAAAAAAAGAGAATCAGCTCCAAGGTGTATTCCACGCCACGAAGATCTCAGTGAAACATATCTTGATCTACTGTATAGATTTTAAGATTGTGAAAGATTCTTTTTAGCGAGCAGCTGCTTTAGAATATCTTTTTAGTCGGTTAAAAGAAAATCGTATTTTAGGTTATTTGAGAGATATTATTTTTTTGTATAAATTTTAATGTAGATAGATGCTTAATGTGTTGTTTTTATTACCAGGTTATTAACTTATTTTTGCTGGAGTACTTAGAATTTTGTCTGATCGTCGCTATATAGCTGAAATATTGGTGAACGCGACGTTAAACCCTAATTCTCTCTCTCTCTACTTCCATAGCACGACATCAAATACTTCCTTTCTACGCTACCTTCGTGGGATCTCGGTATATAACAAGGACGGCCAAATTTATGCGGAGATGATGCTGGAAGATAAACTTGTTCAAGTTTCGGACAGAAACGACATTGGAGCGTTTTTTAGATCAAAACAAATACCGATACGAACATACATACCACACATCTCCTGCCGCTTATACTGCGCTCAAATATGGGAATATTCGGATGGGTGATGAGGCCACGAATGCTGCTCGGAAAGCCTGTTAATAAAACAGCTGATCTTCGTCGTGGCGAATTCATCTTATGTCATGCCTCGGGTTTGTCAGACGAACCATCACTAGGGATGATGCTCGTCTCGAATCCCCCCACTATGTATATCATGTCAAAACTCCAAGTCTGCTAGTACCAGCTCTCAGATACATGTAGGAAGAAACACAGATTTGCCTTGTTTTATGGGTTATAGGTATAATGGGTGCACTGGTTTGGGACGGTCGCTTTATAATGACAGCTTGGAATTTTATTATTTGTGTAAGATGTTTCTCTGAGAGCTAATTCGGCAGAATTATGGATCTGTCTTTGAAGGGCGAAGGACCACGTAGCCCCAGCGAAGCAATAACCATGTCATAGTTGTTCAAATGTTAATAAAATATCACCCATAACCATCTTTCATTTCAATAATGATAAAAGCGCTTTGCATGCTCGGGACGCCATGTGGTGTGTATGGAGTCCCCGAGGCACTGATAGCACAAGGAAGCAGACAAAAGGATGCATCTGCGAAACCACGTGTATGACCTTTGCAATTAGAGTCTTACAGTCACTGTGACCCTGTTTTACATCACCCATTTCATTTCGGTCCAGATGTTTTGAAGAAAATGACATCCCTACCAATGAATTCCACAACACAATAGCTGGGTCCGAAGCATTGTACAATCGCTGTCTACCTCGAACTGACAGGGTGAGACTTCTCTCTCTGGAACGGACTGAAAAAAACCCACCGGGCATCCCAAGCAGCAGCACATCGGCCCCAAAATCCTGATGCAGCATGGGTATAATAAGTTATCCCGCGAAACGGTTTGCATCCAGTATGTAAACTCGTGGTCAGTAGGGTGGTACCACTTCAACAGCGCCCAATTCTTACAGACGAACCAGAGGAATGAAGGGTTCTCAACTACATCTGACAGATTGGCCAGAACAACTTTCTGGTCATGGATAGGAAATCAACCAGTACACTCTTTCTCTCATCCAGCGTTGATGAGTGAAGGCCCATCACCAAAAGTTCTCGTTAAACTTAGTTTTGGTCATCACTGGACTGGCTTTTCAAGTCGCGCGAATAAACTTGCATGTGTTGATATGGCCGATGATTGTTAAAATACAAGAAATCGTTTCGATTTTGGTGATAACGATGGTACTGGTTACTAACCCACTCATTCTCTCCACTGGACAATCTCTCTTTTTTGAAAAAAAGATACTTTTAGATACCATAGTATAATAAATAAATAAAACATTACTCTATCTTATATATGCAATAATCTACCCTTATGGGAAATATAACGCTCTGCGAGAAGTATACCATTACTACAACCCAGAATACAAAACCTTTGTTGAAGGCTGTTGCATTACCTTTACTGATATTAGTGTATATAAGGCGACGTACTCCTGCATTTTGTGATTGACAATTGTGTCGCTTACCAACAGTAAATTCTGCGAAAATAATACACGTTGGACAAGATAGACTCAGAAATGTTACCTCTCCCTTTCTGCATGTACATGTAGCTCTGCTCAAGGGATATGCAGCTGTCGTTGTTTGAATTTGTGTGTACTTCAATGTCTTTAGTGCAGCGCCTGTGCGAGAGAACATCTCTTTCTGGTATCTTAGCTAGGTATTTTGTTTTCTGTAATTGATCTTATGATTTGAAAGATATAGTCGTTTATATGACATACCATATAATATCAGGAACTGACCCCCATAACAAACATTGGTTTGTAGAAATTGACAAACATTGGCTTGTAAAAATGCTCTACCACAATTTGACGGAAAACCCACCATAGAAATGCTCCAGGAAGATTGTCCTACCATAATATGCCACCAGACCTGTTATGTGGTGTGGGTTGAGCGAACTTATTTAAGGTCCCTACACGAAGTGGCTTCTGGGCTATTAATATAGTTTTAATAGGGTCTTAGTATTTGAAAAAAATAGTTGCGTCCGCAAATTTTATACGAAACACTTGATATACGAATGTGCGGACGTCCGAGCAATTATTTTAACCAGAATTTAATGAGAGATTCTTTTTTATCAAGCAGCTACTTTAGAAGATATGTTTAGGCGGGTAGAATAAGATTATATTTTAGGTTATTTGAGAGAAATCGGTTTGTTGCATAAGTTTTAATGTATGTACATGTTTTTGGTGAGTTGTGTTGATTACTTTTGAAATGCTGGCTTGTTGACTTCTTGAAATACTTAGAATTTCGTTTGATCGTCAGTATATAGCCGAAATATTGCCGAACGCGACGCTAAACTGTAATTCTATCTCTCTCTCGCTCCTGATTTTTAAGAGCATCTCTGTCGTGAGAGAGGCTCGCCCTAATTCACCGTTAACAAGATGAGTTTGAGTATCTTTGTAGTTTATCATATTGTGGTCAATTTGAGCCTATTTGCATAACCCCCTGAGTAGAGGATCATGGGAAAATCCAAACTGGCGGCCATATGGCCCTTATAAAAAAAAACCGCGGTAAAAAGTATGGTAAAAAAACCACGGTTTTTTGGGACAGGTAATTACCATACAAATTACCGTGGTAATTACCATACAAAACCGTGGTAATTACCATACAAAACCGTGGTAATTACCATACAAATTACCGTGGTAATTACCATACAAAACCGTGGTAATTACCATACAAATTACCGTGGTAATTACCATACAAATTACCATACAAAACCGTGGTAATTACCATGGTAATTACCTGTCCCAAAAAACCGTGGTTTTTTTACCATACTTTTACCATAGTTTTTAACCGTGTTATTCATCCAATCCTGGGATTCACCGTGGTATTTACCTTACTATTAACCTACAAATTACCATGGTATCTACAAACCATTCACCATGAATTACCAAATTATCATATTTTGCCTCATGCAATTAGCATACAATTTTTTTACCATACTTTTATCATGGCTTTTTAACCGTGGTAATCATCCAATCTTGGGATTCATTGTGGTATTTTACCTTACAATTAGTCAACAAATTACCATGGTATCTAAAACACACTCCCCATAAATTAACAAATTATCATATTTTGCGCCATGCAATTTTCTACAGACAATTGTTCAAAATCGAATATAATGGTCTCTAAAAGAACTGTATCAGAATGAGTATTGTTAATGGTAAACTTTTAAGAAAATGATGGCTGTGTGGAGATAAAGTGGGGTTCCACAAACAATGAAACTGTGATTCTGGAACAGCAACTCTCGAATTCACTGCAAATGCAACTCATCGGATAAGAAAGTGCAGACTTATTTCCCAGGAACGAATAAAAGAAAAAATGGTTGGGTGAAGTTTCAACTGATTTAATGAAGCAAGACAAAATATTTATACAGTAAACATAATATATGTGAGTCGGTCTTTCTTTGTGTGTCTGTTTCCTATACTAAAGTAACAATCAATGTTATCCCCTCATTTCTTCAGCTGTCTTCATTTCAAATTCTTTGCAGCGTTGTTAAGTTTCTCTCGCATGAAGAACTTTATCTCCGACAATGTCTTCTGGTGGAATTGTTGCTGCACTGAATCTGAAAAAGAAAGAAATATATACTATAGATAAACTGCAGATATTATACCCCAAGCTGTAAACTGACCAACATAGAATTACATCTTTTAAAGGGAGGTAACTCAATTCTATGGTGCGTGTCCAGTAACATAATACAGCGTATAAATAAAGTGGTACCACTGACTGAATAATCAACACAAGAGAATGTTCTTTATCATTTTAAGATGGCCACATCAACCAAGTCTACATCTTTCAAAGGGAGGTAACTCAAGTCTATGATATTTGTCAAGTAAAATAATACAGCTTATTATTAAAGTGGTAACATTGACTGAATAGTCAACAATAGAGATGGTTCAATATAATTGATGGGGACATAAACCAGGTCTACAAAGATGGGAGCAGAGTAATAAACGCATAATGATTCTGAGGAAAAATTGTGGGACGGGGTGCGATGGTGTAACTTTTTCCAGGTTGCCATGAGTTCAAGTGTAGTTATAATGGACCCTATGCATATTACCAGTCTATGGAAATGGCCCCTACAAGGAACTGACATCAACTGAGAGAAGTTGATGTGCATATAGGCCTTATTCAGGTTGATTTTTTTATTGCCACCAATTAATTTTCACAAAAAAGTATCTGTTATACTTACTTGCAATCTCCCGGACATGACTGGGATCCATGCCTGGCTTTGCTTGAAGGCCCCCGGCTCGCTTCAACAGAATGCATGGATAGAAACTCGTCACGATACAGCGCTTGAAGGAGGGTGTTCATCATCTTCCTCGAGTCTTAAAATTCCAGAAGATATGGAAAACTGAAATGGCAAAATTTGATGCAATGGATTAGTCCCATCAATGCCTTTTATTTCAATTCAATTCTATGAAAATAATCTGTATGTATTTGATATGCACAGGAAAACAATATCATATGTGATTCAATTTGCAAGTAACAAATAGCCGAGAATGGTCATGCTTATCAGTGTTGTGTGAAAAGAGAAGTGAAAATACAAAAAAAAAAACTGAAAAGACAAGATATGATGTAATACGACATTACGTTAGTCCCATGAATGAGACTTTTTAGGAAAATAAGTTGCAGATTTTATGTTGTATGCATAAGAAAACATTATCGCATCTCATTCAATGTTTAAGTAACAAATAGCAGACAATCTTCATGCTTATCAATGTTATGAAGCTTACATTTCCAAAATGTGAAAACAGCTTACCAAAGATTCTTCACCTGCCCCCGATGTGTCTTCTGTGGTCACCCATTCCATTCCATCTCTGGAAACATTGACAACGACTGGGCTGATGTCAGATATTGTCGGGGAGGATGGTCTCACTGTGACACAGTGGTCGTCTTGGTGGTGGATCGTTGACTCACTGGGGCTTACAGTAGCGAGATGCTGGGTTGGCAGACTGGTTCGTTGTTGGGGCTGAAGTAAATCGGATAACTTTTCCACCAAGGATGGAAGACCTGAAAAGAGAAATATTCATGGTTTTATAATTTATATGCCATATGGGTACATTCCAAACTTAAAATCAATTAAGAGTTCAAACCAAGGCATAATGAGGTAAATATGCTGGATTCTATACCCCGGTTGCTATGGTTCACATAATTTATAGAGCCCGCGTGTTTACTAACTACGATACGAGTGAGTTCAAATCAACATCGCACCAGTTATATTTCAGCAACACGGCGACGACAACCCCTTTCACAATATTGATAATTTCTTAACTTTGCTAAATATAACGAGCTTACTATTTATGAAATTTGTTATAATAGAGAGCTTGCTATTCCCCAATTTAGTCGGGTCTTACGACAAGCATACTGGGACTGAGGCCCTATTCCTTTTAACGACACCCAGCATCCCCACGGGGCTAACTACGATACAAATTTGACTTAAGGAGAATTACTTGGTAAGACTTTCGATTAATTCCTCCAAATTCAACTAACCGGCAAGGGAAGAAACTGTAGCCACTAAGGATTCATTCGTTGCCCTGAGGGCCTTTTTTGTTTCCTGGAGGTCTGCGACTGCCCGCTGTAGATCAGCTACTTCTTTCCGCAATTCTGCTACCTCTGACTGTGATTGCGATGTCACCTGTTCGTGAAAAGGACAAACAATTTGTATATACAATTTACAATAATACAAAATACATATTTTGATTCAAATTACTGTTTCAGTACATGTAGAAATTACCGTTTCACAATATTACAATTATTAACATGTACAGTATGTCTCTGAAGGTTTTGGAAATGGTTTGGGTGATTGAAGATCTATTATTCATGTAGTCAAGTACCTGGCCTGTTATCTAATAAAAAAACCCAAATATTTGTGACATCAATTCTCTCTGTTCATGTCTTTTTACCAATGTTATGCATGCAGGTTTTCTCCTTATAAAATGGTGCAACCACTATATCATTATTTTCAAAACTTGATAATTATTATTCTGCAAGTTTCAGTCAAACAATTAGTCAAACAATCAAGAGATACAAAATGTTTTTACTAACATATAATTTTCATTTTTTAGAAGTTGTCGATATCATAGAACCATATTATAATCTCTATGTTTGCACATTTTTGGTGTTTAAGATACATGTTTCGCAAATCAAGTTTCATTTATAAACACAACCTTTGCCAATGCCGGCTTTGTGCACAATAAAAAAATGTTGACTCAGCAAGTTTTTGTATCATAAAACAATTACATAGACAGACACAATAGATACTCACTGCTAAATCTCAAAACTCGGGCTGCAACTTTCTGGACTGCATTCTTCATTGGCCAGTTGACTTGACAATGACACACAGTGTCAATGCCCCAGGTATCGTTGTTCATATCATTGTTGTTGTTGAGCTTGAAGGGAGAAGTCGTAGATTTGTTGGATCGGTGGATAAATACTGTCTCATCGTTCGTTCATTGAATATTTAAATACCCTGGACATCTGGTTGATATCGTTGTCCAACCACAGGTGGCTAAAGCCAAACAAACATGCAGCAGTGAAAGAAAACATCAAGGTTTGCGGCATTTCCATAATCCGCCACCCCGGTTCGCTCGACGAGTAACACCATGAACACAACATGCATGCCAACAAGGAAAGTTACACACTGCATGGATTTGAGATGCCCTGCACACATATTCATTGTTGAGCTACTCAGTTTAGTCGATCAAACGATCAACTTTGCTTGACCACACAGTAGGCCAGCTGGGTTACAGTGAAGAGTCAAAACAACGCGAATTTTCTCACACAAACCATGAAACAACAGTACACAACTGCCCGACATTTTAGCCTCGTTTCCGTCACGATGAGCGCGCCATCTATCGGCCAAATAGAAAGACAACTCTTCTTTATAATTTACGGCCTGGCGGTGATTTATCAGAGCGAGTATTGTCATATGTATGAATATATCGGTTATTTAATAGATTGCTGTTTTATTTTTGATTGAAACTATATAATTCATCACATTATGAGCTGTATACGATCGGCATATATAGCATTCATCTGAATGCATGATTACTAACCAAACAAAAAGTCCTTTTTCAGCCGTAAGAAAAGGCAAGTTATGATCTTTACAATGACAGTCTCCAAGCAGAGGTGTAAATGGTGTATTTTATTAAAGTGCCTATATGTGGTTCTGAAACGGAGAATATAACAAAGACTTACGAACGTCGTATGCATGCTCACGACGTGCCTTGCATTGTTGATGCGCCCATTTGAAACAGCAAGCAAATTTGATGGCAGTGGCACCATGTTGTTTTATCCACGATTAAGTCGGATGTACCGGTACATATGAAGTATCTTCATGGCTTATCGAACGGTGTCATTGTCTGCTAGCGCGAGCTAGTGTGATTAAGGTGTGAACTCAACAGGACGTTTTTACAGTCAATGTATGGTAGGAAAAAAACCTACGTTTTATCAGTGGTTTTACTGTGTGGATATATGGATATGTGAGCCATTATTTGAATGGAATATGTATGTAAACCTATAGTTTTGCAATTTTGTGTGATATTTCGAAAGTAATAATTATGAAATAAAACTTTATTATTGTAAGAAACTCTTGTTTTCTACAAAGATCAACTTTTAGGGAGCATTTCAAAGAAACACAATTTGTCTCAGAAAAGTGTATGGTACATACATGTGACACTAAATTGCTGGGTATTGTGAACCTGAATTACCACGGTTCGTCTGATGTTTGATTTACTATTATGATTTGTTACCACGGATTTGAACAATGAAGTTTCACGGTCTACCATTGAACATCATAGTTGACCACGGTTCGTTGTATGGTAAACCATGGTAAAATTGACCATACATTTTATTACCATATTTATTACCGTATGGATTCACGATACATTATCATGGATTTTCATGGTTCAGCCTGGAATACCATGGCTCACCACGGTTCGTTGTATGGTAAACCACGGTAAACTTTACCATACAATCTTTTACCACGGATTCACCATAAATTACCATGGATGTTCATGGTTCAGCCTGGAATACTGAGGTTCACCACGGTTCGTTGTATGGTAAAGCAAGGTAAACTTTACCATACAATCTTTTACCATGGATTCACCATAAATTACCACGGATGTTCATGGTTCAGCCTGGAATACCGTGGTTCACCACGGTTCGTTGTATGGTAAACCACGGTAAACTTTACCATACAATCTTTTACCTCGGATTTACCATACATTACCATGGATGTTCATGGTTCAGCCTGGAATACCGTGGTTCACCACGGTTCGTTGTATGGTAAACCACGGTAAACTTTACCATACAATATTTTACCTCGGATTTACCATATATTACCATACAGAACCGTGGTTTACCATGCATTACCATACTTTACCCTATGGTAATGTATGGTAAACCACGGCTTTTTTTTATAAGGGGGGGTACCTGAAAATGCTTTTTTCATCATTTTTCTTCAAAATTCCAGCTTTTCTGCGAGGCAAGGCGGACAAAAACTATTTTATTTCACATCAGATTATAATTCACCATCCAGTTTTTGCGAAGAAATCACGTGAATAAAAATTGAAAAATTGTAACCGAAAAATCAACCAAAAATGCCCTTTTTAAAACAACGTCACAGTGACGTCATCAAAGCGTTCATCTTGGACGAGGTAAAATAATTAGGAGGGAGAGGAGCAAATTGAACCTCCCGGGCCAGGATTGTTCCCGAAAAGCCCAGGTCAGATAGGTCTAAAATACATATTGCAAAAAGTCTATATTTGCATATCAAGAAAGAAATGCCTATATTACTCGAGGTAGTCAAGAAAAGGCATTATTACCCGAGCGCTGCTATACTCAGATAATAAGAAACCTCACCTATATGAGCGGAGTGTTTAACTTCTTGTGCATATCTACATAGTTACCAGGATCGATATTCAGAGCCTGGTACATAGCAAATGATCGGATATTGCTTTGGCGACAACACAAACATACTACGGACCACGTTCTCCCCATAGCGTTATTCACACTATATTCACACCCATGCGTTTGGATACTAACAATAGAACAATTATCCGACCGCATGTGGCATCAGACCGGAGTTAATCACTTCCGGATCGGTGTTAGAAATTTGACAGCAGATCTTGGGGGATTTTTCGGCATTTCTGAGAAATCTAATATTTCAAATTACAGACGAAGCTACGAGCTGTACTTCCTGGTATTGATTTGGGCCAACTTGAGAAAAGCATGGTGGAAGGAGACAGGATCAGTGGGAGTGAGAAGGTTCTCTTTTTTCAATGACATTGTCACCCATCCATGGAGGCATGTTGAAATGTCCTTGGTGAACCTCTCTCAAGACTTTCACAGGTGATGTACCATAATGTAAATATTGTCATGCCAAGTGTATTTATGCATCGAGATGCTTCAAGATATTTTTTTTATGCTAACAAGTGAATACGTAAGAATTAGCGAAACGATTGATGGACCCATGTCATGTACGAATGGTCTACAGTCTCTACAATTGTTATTGCCTCATTTGTCAGGGAAACACTAACTTCGAAGACATTATCCAAAGAGGCAAACAGCATCTGAGTAACATACGCATTGAATAAACCGTTTTGGGTTATTTGTTCATACCAGTCCATCTGTCATATTAAAATCAAACATTGTATCAGCTAAATATTTATTCATGGTCACACATATCAACTATAATAACTGTAGTTTGTTGACATTTCTGCATGTCGGTATTTCATAGAAAATATGAAGTTCCAGGATTGTTGTTATAAATTCACAACCAGAAAGACATCTCCAGCAAGTAATACATCCCCTCACAGTAGCAAGGTATATGCCTTTAAGAGGTATATACCTGTCTGGTACCTTAGATGTGCCTTAATTGTACCTTAATTTTAGAGTGTACCTTAACGATACCTTGTAGCCGAGTTGACTTATTCTACCTTCAATAGTTATATACCTCAACAACAGTACCTCTTGAGGTTCAGTAGGTGTGCCTTGAGAAGGTATATACCTAATCAGTACCTGGCAAAGTCTCTACCAGTACCTCCATGGTGCCTTATCTACTTAGCTTAATTTTCATCAAATTGAACTGTACCTTGATGGTACCTCTCAGAGTTGGAATTTTATTCAAGCCAACGCCCTGTATCTTCTTGGTACCTTATGAACTTGGTTAATTTTACATCAACTAGGGGTGTACCTTGTTGGTACCTCCTAGACTTAGACATTTACTCTAGCCAAATCTATGTATCGGTACCTTCTTGTACCTTATCAACATGTTCATTTTCAACAAATTGGACGTGAGACGCATTTCTCAACATTAACATTTGTACCACTGGACAGTATTGTACAATTTTGACAGGTTCAACTCACAGTTTGCAAAGAAAACATGTATAAACAGAGGTCAGTCTTTCGTGTAAGAATATTGTTTCTGCGTTTATATACCGGTAACCGTACTGAAAAACCTTTCATCCAGACTCATTCTTGTACCCAGACAGACCATTGTCCACCTTCCCTGGGGACACTTTCATGAAAGACGACTCATAAGAAGCACAGTTCCCTGGCTTGAGGGATGATTGGTGGTAGATGCCTAAGTATATATTTCCATAAATTATGATATTTTTGTCTTCTTTTTTTCGAATTTTTTGTTATTTTTTGTTTTTTCACTTTTCCTACATTTGTGTCTCAGCTTTGACTCAAGTAAAGTCATTTCCATTTCTGTCAAGCAGGGCCACAGGGCTAAGTAGCACTGTTTTGTCAGAGATTTTTTTGAAAATTTAAATTTTTTTAAATTTTAAAATTGAAAAAAATATAAAAATATTAAAATTTAAAAAAAGTTAAAATTTTAAAATTAAAAAAAAAATTTTAAAAATATCTCTGACAAAGCAGTGCTACTTAGCCCTGTGAGCAGGGCAAAACCTAAGAATCACAGTTTTTAATTTTGTTTTCGTTCCTTGATTTCTATGAATTAACCAGCGAATTGATTTTTTTATTATTAATTCTCATAACAACTAAATCGAGAATCAGTTGACAAACCTTCGAGAATTCCAGTGGAGAGGGGGAGAGAAAACGATAACAAATCGATTGTGTTACTACAATGACGTCACTGGGAGATTTTCCTCCCTCTGAAAAGGCTAAGTTAACACAGACGTAAATGACAAAAAAACTTCCTGTAGAGAATAGTTTAGCTCCCATTTTAACACATAATTTAAACAGATGAACTATCTTTTACTTCGCCAAGTTGTAGAAATTTATCTCAAGTATCAGTTGAGATTTTTAGACGAAAAACCTGCTAGGCCTCAGTGGGTTGAAAAAAAACCCTGTTGCGCGGGTGGCTATTACGACACCGTAATTGACAGACCAGCCGATCTTTTGTTTGGAGTCGCTGTTCCGATTTTTACTTTGCCTAGCCTGGCACCCTAAATTACTGTTACATTACTTACATATACAACTTTGCCCGGGAACCAGGCTACTTCTGCGTTTTGCTGTACCGGGAGTTTTTGTCAAGTTTTCGTGTGAACGTGGCACTCGGTTTAGCAGAAAAGTTTATATTCTTGTGTTCCAACCAGTCAAGTTGCGTTTGTGTGTCAAATTCTTAATGTACGGTCGTTGAGATGTAGAACTAAACGGTATATTGATACCGTAGTATCACGACCAAAGTGAAGAAGAAAGAAATGTTGTTTGGACAACAACTACAACAAGTTGAAAAACAACAACAACGGAACTACCAGCTGTGTACAACATGTACGGGTGGGCGGTGCCGGTGGAAGACGACGGACGTTTGTGATCTAGTTGAGTCGGACAACACGTATTGCTCGATCGAACACCGCCCGCCGTCTACTTTCTCAAGCATAATGATAAGAGAACAAACAACGGGAATGAGTTAAGAGTGGATTTACAGATAAACAACATTCAACAACAACCAGCTGACAACAACAACAGGCAATGATTTGCAAGTACCTGTAAGTATCTATAACTAGATGAAGAAACTTATGTACTGTCTCAGTGTCTGTCCCAGATAATAATCCGAGACGTTTTCGTCAATATTTCGGAGACAATTTTGAATTTATCGTACCATTGAAACTTCACACGGCAATATCGTGTTTTAGCGCCCCCACAATTTTGATCGATTAGTCTTGCCTGAACATTGGGTTAATTCATTTGAGTAATCGTCGCTCTATATATACTCGTGTTATAGCGCCCCCGGGCACATTTTAACATTACGAACCAATGGGCGTTTGGGTGTTGGGGGCGCTATAACACGAGTATATATATAGAGCGACGAAGTAATAAATATCAACACAAATTCATATAAATATAATTTTTTAATAAATCCCTCAACACGAATTAAAAACATTCTTCGAAAGGGATTTCTTTTGGGGATATTTATTCTTAAGAAAAGGGGCTTGGAATTCTTTAGGGGTGTACGCAAAAGATATGTCATTTTTTTCAATTTGGGGCGCTATTTCCTAAATGTCAATGTTTGTATACGCCATATGATAATAAATGTTTTGCTGAATGCCAAATATGTATGGTAAAATGATATTAATGTATTAATGCTTTACTAAATTAATTATTGAATTAATTCTTGAATTAATTATTGAATTAATTGTTGAATTAATTGTTGAATTAATTATTGAATTAATTTTATAATTAATTATGGAATTAATTGTTGAATTAAAGAATTAAATATTGATTTATTGAATTAAGTATTGAATTAAATATTGAATTATTGCATTAATTATTTAAATATTTATTATTTTAAAATATTAAATATTAATATGAATTTTGGAACATTCTCCAAAAAAAGGATTTCTTTTGGGGATATTAATTTATTCTTTAGGGGTGTACACAAAAGATATGTAATTTTTTTCAATTTGGGGAGCTATTTCCTAAATTTCAATGTTTGTATACGCCATATAATTAGAAATGTTTAGTTGAATGCCAAATATGTATGGTAAAGTGATATTAATGTATTAAAGCATTAAGTGTTGAACTAATTATTACATTAATTAGTGAATTAATTATTGGATAATTAATGAATTAAATATTGAATTGTTGAATTAATTACTGAATTAATTATGCTTTTAAAATATGAAACAGGCTCACTTTTTGACAATTTATGGCATTAATCATAGAATTAATTATTTAATATGTAAAAAGAGAGAAATTACATATTGCAAATGGTATCCTAATATGAAGGATCGCCTTTTCCAGTTTAACAGAATCAGACCTTTTTTGAAAGAAATAAAATTAGGAACATCGTTTCTTAAGTGTACACCTAGTATGAAGGATCTCCTTTTCAATATGTTTTCCACTTATTGGTTAACCACTTACGAAAAAAAAATAATTAAGACGCTCTTATACGCATATTGAATATCATTGCACATAAGAGCGCCCGTCACCAAAAAACTTTTTTTTCACACAAAATTCACTCCACATTTTTTTCGTACACCAGATATTAGCATGCTGTTTTTCTATTCGATTCCTATGATCTCCAGGGACACGCCAATTACAGAGAAGATGTGTTTTAACGGGGAATTATTTCCCTCACAAAATATAAACCGAAAAAAATCGGGAAATTCGAAATTGTCAAGGAAGAAAAATTGCATTTCACTGAAAAGTATACTATTTCAAAACATCAGATCTGTAGAACAGATATGCTTTTGACAGGAACTATATACAATGGACTTTATAATGTTTAGAGTCTTAATTTTATAATTAGAAATGATAAATCTATCCTAGAAATATTTTATAATTAATAAAGCTCTGTAACGGAGAAGATTTAAATGGACTAGATCTCATAAGAAACTTTTTTATCATCCTTGGGTACTGTATGTCACTAAGATAAGTCATATAAGAATAATCAGATCGAAACAGCAGTAAAAAAAATATAAATAAGCAACACTGGTCAAAATCTACAATATTTCGGAGGATATTATACTTTATGTGAAACTTGACAGCAGTAACTAGGCAATAAGACGTAGAAATTCTGCTTATAGAGAATACAATTTCAGGAACGAGAGCTTCAAACTTTTAAAGTACCTTCAAACCGTGATTCCGTCATGCCTGAATTCACGAAGCGCTGATGCATATGCAACATTGAACGAAACGTTGTTGAAACTTCGTTACAATGTTGCACAATTACCCATTTCAAAGACCGTTTCTTTAGAAGATATGACATTTTAAAATCGTTCGTTATAGATAAATGACATTTTTAAAATCGTTTCTTATAGAGAAATTAAAAAGATTTTCCTAGTATGAAGAATAACCTTTTCAAATGTAAGAAAGAATCAAACCTTTCTTGAGAGAAATTACATTAGGAACATCCTTTCTTATAGTGGAAGAATCGTTTCTTTAAAAAGTTGTATATTGAAAAGGGTATTCTAATACGAGGAATCACCATTTCTAAGTTAAGAAAGAATCAAAACTTTCTTGAGAGAAATTGCATAAGCAAAAGCGTCTCTCATAGTGGAAGAATCGTTCAAGGGACAAAAGACAAAATACGCGCAAGCTATCATTTGTGCGTTAGTGCGTTCATAAAAGTACGCGACAATTTTAACATAGGTATAAATTAGACTAAATTATTGAATTATTATTGAATTAATTATTAAGTTAATTAGTGAATTAATTATTGGATTTTAAAATAAATTATTGAATTAATTATTCTTCTAAAATATGAAATAGGATCACTTTTGGATAATTTATAGCATTAATCATAAAATTAATTATTGAATTAATTATTTAATATGTTAATATAGAGAAATTACATATTGAAAAGGGTTTCCTATTATGAAGGATCACCTTTTCAATATGTTTGTGGTTAACCACTTACGAAAAAACACTTAAGACGCTCTTATACGCATATTGGATACCATTCCACGTAAAAACGCCCGTCACCAAAAAACCGCCTTTTTTCGCACAAAATTCACCCCACATTTTTTCGTATACCAGATATTAGCATGCTGTTTTTTCTATTTGCTTCCTATGATCTCCACGACACGCCAATACCAGAGAAGATGTGTTTTAACGGGAAATATTTTTCCCACAATTTATAAACCGGAAAAATTCGGGAAATTGTCAAGGAAGAAAAGTTGCATTTTACTGAAAAGTATACTATTTTAAAACATCTGTAGAAAAGATATGCCTTTGAGAGGAACTGTATACAATGGACAAAATAAGAGTTTCAGTGTCTTAATTTTATAATTAGAATAGACAGCGTTTTCCTTCCTTCGTCGCTCTATATATACTCGTGTTATAGCGCCCCCGACCCACAAACACCCATTGGATTGTAATGTTAAAATTTGTCTGGGGGCGCTATAACACGAGTATATATAGAGCGTTTTTCTTCCCTCGTCGCTCTATATATACTCGTGTTATAGCGCCCCCGACCAACAAACACCCATTGGATTGTAATGTTAAAATTTGTCTGGGGGCGCTATAACACGAGTATATATAGAGCGTGTTTCTTCCCTCGGCGCTCTATATATACTCGTGTTATAGCGCCCCCGACCCACAAACACCCATTGGATTGTAATGTTAAAATTTGTCCGGGGGCGCTATAACACGAGTATATATAGAGCGTTTTCATTCCTTCGACGCTCTATATATACTCGTGTTATAGCGCCCCCGACCCACAAACACCCATTGGAGTGTAATGTTAAAAGGTGTCCGGGGGCGCTATAACACGAGTATATATAGAGAGACGAATTTACGAAAACGGCAATTATTGGTGCGATATTGAAAAGGAAACCGATGATTTTTTTATTAGCCATTATTGTATTCATTTACTAGAATGATATACAAGGGGCGTTAATTCATTAGACAGGAGGCGCTTTTCAAATCCATTCACATTACGATGCATTGGTCAGGCAAGACTAATTGATCAAAATTGTGGGGGCGCTAAAACACGATATTGCCAAAAATGAAAATGAAATATTTAGATCGTCAAATGACAATGTGCTGCGGTGTTGTCTACATGTGTTGTTGTTGTTGTTGATGCATGTGAACTTTCATTTTCAAACAAATTCTCAATCCAGACCATTCACTTCCAGTTGTTAAGTTTTGAGTTGTCAGTAATAAACTTCAAGCAGTCAGTTTTAAGTATTAAGTCCCTCGTATGGACTGATACATCACCTGTCATTCAAGACGTAGAATTTCTTTATGATGAAAGCATCCAAAGTGCATCCAAAGCATCGGCTGTATCCCGGCAACTAGAAAGAACTCCCTCGCGAGAAAGTATTTCGGGAACCCTTCGTAACCTCGCAACTAAGCAATTTCGAAGGGCACCCGAGCTAGATATTACAGTCATGTGAATTTCCATAAAATGGCGGGTTGTTTAGCTCCGTGTCGATCTGCGGTTTTCTCCGCCAACACGTGTAAATAAATATTGAACATTAAGTTATGCAATTCATATTCAGTTTTAATTTGTTCAAATTGAGTTTTGCGTCTCGGTTGAAATTCAGTTTCTCTAAATTATTGGTCACAATTGGTCACAAATTCAGTTTTCATTATTTTTTTCCCGCACAAATTGAGTTTCTCAATTTTTTTTAGGACCGATAACCGGCCCTAAAAGGCGACATCTATGAATCCCTGGATGTACCACAGTTACACTTTAACAATTCATAGACTCCTATTACATTTGACAATTACTAGAATGGTACTAATTATTTAACATTAACCAGGCAAAGCAGAGAGCCCCTCGGCCTTGAGGTATTTAAATATGGTCCTTGTTAAGGAACAAGCAACAGGCCTGAAACCTGATGACGTTTTATCCCACTTCTATCCCGTGATGCAATGTACATCCAGGACAATGACAGGTGGGGATCATGATAATGCTATTTACTTACTTACCATGATATCTCCCTCATGTCACACGACATCAACTTAATTGCCAAAGCGATATCCCTGGACTGGTAGTCGGTTTTGTATGCCTTTAATTTGGTGTGTCAGGTTACATACAGGACTAATTTAATAATTTGCCTTGACAAGTTAATGTGGTGTTATAAAAGCGATTTTAGATTGTCATGTTAGATGAATGGATGCACACTTCATCACGTGATTGTATTTTGTACAAGGGATAAAACATCATCAGGGTTTGGTTCTAATGGAGGCAAGAAGCAATTGGTGATAATAATTTTCCCTATGCTTCTGTTCCACAACCAAATGCACGTGTCATCGAAATTTGAGGCTACCATAATTCCCCTAATAATTCAATCAAGGAAGTTCAATTTTCAGCTCTCTTATTCAAATACAGAGAAAAAGTAACATTCCCATTGTTCTTTCAAATTGAAGAAAAGTCATATTACAACAAAATGTGACATTTTGTCACCTGGTGCTAGCAAGAATATTGCCAGATATAAGCCATTTTTGCTGCACTTCCGGTGATCAAATTATTACGGGAACTACTTTACTACATATAGTCATTCTTGAGATATGCTGGTAAACAAGCAAATGATGATGAACAGACCAACTCTGACCTGGTGATTCAGAAAAAATATACAGTGTCCATTAAACAAATGTTCAAGGGGTACCAGTATGCTTTAGGGAGCTTCTTGAAATTGGGGCATGCTAGGAACTGACACAAGGAATTCCAAACAGAGAGGCATGGTGTGCCAAGTTGGAACTCCTGGAAACTCCAGGGCATACTTTTTGGAACTCGGCAGGCAAAGGATGGCTCATGCCATACCATGCAATGGCATGAGGGGAATGGCATATGCCATTCCAATTGGAACTCTAATCCATCCAGATCAGAACATTAAGCTGGGCACAGTGTATGCCATTTGGATAACCCGCATATTGCATTCATATCAAGGAACTCATGCCCTAATTTCAAGAAGCTCCCTTACAGAGTGTGAATGTCTGTTAAACCATTCCAAAGAAAATCTGACATGAATATATGGACAGTGCCACAGCCTTTGACTGTGTATAAAACATTATATTACCCCATCTCAAAAATACATGGAAGATTCTAATGAAAAAAAAAAAAAATTGAACTCATTCTACCTTGTTCTGGTGTCAGTCTTTCTCCTATTCTCCTGACTACAGATCCTTTCGCTCTTTGCCATCGCACTGCAAAAATTAAGCCAAATATAATATATTGTACAAGCAGACATACAGACTGAGGACAGACAACCATATCTAGCTTTGCATATTACTCGACCCCAAACACCAATGTGACATTGTGAAATATTTAGCTACATGTAATCAAGGAGTGAATGAATATGATTTAACGTCGCTTTCAACAATGTTTCAGTCATATTACAACATTTGAGTCCTATTTCTTTTCATACCCGGGACCCCACAGGTGGGGGTGAATGAGCGAATCAATGATCTAACATCGCTTTTAACAACATTTCAGTCATGTAATGACATTTGGGTCCTATTTCTTTTTATACCCGGGACCCAACAGATGGGGTGAATGAGTGATTATGATTTAAAGTCGCTTTCAACAATATTTCAGTTATATTACGGCATTTTGGTCCTATTTCTTTTTATACCCAGTACCCCACAGGTGGCGTGAATGAGTGAGGATGATATAACATCGCTTTCAACAATATTTCAGTCATATTATGACATTTGGGTCTTAGTTCTTTTCATACCTGGGACCCCACAGGTGAGGTGAATGAGTGAGTGAGTATGATTTAATGTCGCTTTCAACAACATTTCAGTCATATTACGACATTTAGGTCCCATTTCTTTTCATACCCGGGACACCACAGATGAGGGTGAATGAGTGTCTGAGTGAATATGATTTAACATCGCTTACAAAAAAATTTCAGTTATATCACAATGTTTGGGTCCTATTCCTTTTCACACATATATATGTATAGGGAAAGTAGACATGGGGATGTCCGAGTGAACTATTTGAGAAAAACATGCGAGCTTCAAATGTGAGATATGCAGTGATTGACTGTAGTATTAGAGAACATAGATGTTCAACGGTCAGTTCCATCATGTAGTATCAACTGTAATATTGATTTATAAATGAAATGGGCATTCCTTTGATGGTCAGTGTTCCCAGCTTTTCATGGAAACAAAATTCCCTGATATTTCCCTGATTTTTCCCTGATTAATTTCCCAAATTCCCTGAGAAATATGTGATAGTTTCAACAGCTTTTAACATGAAAAAACAGCACAGATATGCAAAATAACCACAACCACTGGCCAGAAGGTGTGTGTTCAGAATTCATAGTCACAATGCATGCAGTTATGAAAGAATTAGTCCTGATAAGAGTTCAAGCTATGCTAGATAAGCCCTTAATGAGGTGTTAAGAAGAACGAGAGATCCTGAAGGATCTTGGCGCCCACCATTGTCCGATAATTGTAAGCTAATGACAAGAGGATCTTTTTGTCCATTGTGACTAGGAACAAGCAATTGATTTGCAATTTTGTTTACAGAATTTCGAATCTGAGCGAAAAAGATCGAAAAAGGGACACTGGAAAACACCAAGATATCTTTCTAAGTTTCAGGAGTTTCAAGATTTCTAGAAACTGTACTTATGTCGGTTGTTATAGTACAAGACTACAAGTTAGTCTGAAAGTGAATGTACATGTACAGAGGATCCTTCGTATTCGTTTTGTAGTATTTTTTTATTATTTTTGCATGTGTCATCATTGGGTACTGAAAGCGAAGACAAATATCTCTTTGACACTTTGGCATGAGCTATGAAACATACTTAAGGTTTTATAATTAGGAACGAATGCTAATTCTGTTCTGTTTACTGGGCTAGTTTGAGACATATCTTTTAAGATACCATGCTAGAAAATAGTAAGATGGTACAATACTTAATACTGAAGGGATCCGGTCCACGCAGTAAATTTGAAACTTCGAAAGTGTCTGAATCCTGATTAACTACCTTGGATCGAAACATGCAGTAGTCTACAGTTGTCGAGTTGTGATGTTGTGTCACAAGAGTGACGTCCCTTCATGTAGCCGACCCCCGGCAGACGAAACGGTGGGGCAGTTCATTTGCAAACTGCATGGACTAAAGAAAACTCAAAGAAATACTTTTTAATTCCGAATTATTTGAACTCCTTGATAAGGAAGGTGAAGGTACGGATATTCTCTATAGTCAATATATAGAATATGCCCCACCGTTTCATCCGCCGACTCTTTTGATGCAACGTCACAACTCCGAAATACCATATTAATTTGAAGCGTAACTTGGATTTTCGAATCGGACCAAAAACACAACTAGACCCCAAGGGGAACCTATGTACCAAATTTGAGAAAGATCCCAGCAGTACTTCCTGAGGAATCACGATAACAAAGTTTCATGAGGAAATCCAAGATGGCTGCCTGGTAGCCATATTGGATTTTCGAATCGGACCAGAAAAGGTATCTTGCACAACTAGACCCCAAGGGGAACCTGTGTACCAAATTTGATAAAGATCCATGAAGTAGTTCCTGAGAAATCGCGATAAAGTTTCATGAGGAAATCCAAGATGGCTGCCTGGTGGCCATATTGGATTTTCGAATCGGACCAGAAAAGGTATCTTGCACAACTAGACCCCAAGGGGAACCTGTGTACCAAATTCGAGAAAGATCCATGAAGTTGGTCCTGAGAAATCGCGATAACAAGTTTTCATGAGGAAATCCAAGATGGCTACCTGGTGGCCATATTGGATTTTCGAATCGGACCAGAAAAGGTATCTTGCACAACTAGACCCCAAGGAGAATCTGTGTACCAAATTTGAAAAAGATCCATACGGTGGTTCCTGAGAAATGATAACAATGTTGCATGAGGAAATCCAAGATGGCTGCCTGGTGGCCATATTGGATTTTCGAATCGGACCAGAAAAGGTATCTTGCACAACTAGACCCCAAGGGGAACCTGTGTATCAAATTTGATAAACATCAATGAAGTAGTTCCTGAGAAATCGCGATAAAGTTTCATGACGAAATCCAAGATAGCTGCCTGGTGGCCATATTGGATTTTCGAATTGGAGCAGAAAAGGTATCTTGCACAACTAGACTCCAAGGGGAACCTGTGTACCAAATTCGAGAAAGATCCATGAAGTTGGTCCTGAGAAATCGCGATAACAAGGTTTCATGAGGAAATCCAAGATGGCTGCCTGGTGGCCATATTGATTTTCGAATCGGACCAGAAAAGGTATCTTGCACAACTAGACCCCAAGGGGAATCTGTGTACCAAATTTGAGAAAGATCCATACAGTAGTTCCTGAGAAATGACGATAACAATGTTTCATGGGGAAATCCAAGATGGCTGCCTGGTGGCCATATTGGATTTTCGAATCGGACCAGAAAATGTATCTTGCATAACTAAACCCCAAGGGGAACCTGTGTACCGAATTTGAGAAAGATCCATGCTGTAGTTCCTGAGAAATCGTGATAACAAAGTTTCATGGGAAAATCCAAGATGTCCACCTGGTGGCCATATTGGATTTTCGAATCGGACCAGAAAAGGTATCTGTGCACCAAATTTGAGAAAGATCCATACAGTAGTTCCTGAGAAATGACGATAACAAAGTTTCATGGGGAAATCCAAGATGGCTGCCTGGTGGCCATATTGGATTTTCGAATCGGACCAGAAAAGGTATCTTGCACAACTAAACCCCAAAGAACCTGTGTACCAAATTTGAGAAAGATCCATGCTGTAGTTCCTGAGAAATCGTGATAAAGTTTCATGGGGAAATCCAAGATGGCCGCCTGGTGGCCATATTGGATTTTCGAATCGGACCAGAAAAGGTATCTTGCACAACTAGACCCCAAGGGGAACCTGTGTACCAAATTTGAGAAAGATCCATGCAGTAGTTCCTGAGAAATCGCGATAACAAGGTTTCATGGGGAAATCCAAGATGGCTGCCTGGTGGCCATATTGGATTTTCGAATCGGACCAGAAAAGGTATCTTGCACAACTAGACCCCAAGGGGAACCTGTGTACCAAATTTGAGAAAGATCCATAAAGTAGTTCCTGAGAAATCGTGATAACAAGGTTTCATGGGGAAATCCAAGATGGCCACCTGGCGGCCATATTGGATTTTCGAATCGGACCAGAAAAGGTATCTTGCACAACTAGACCCCAAGGGGAATCTGTGCACCAAATTTGAGAAAGATCCATACAGTAGTTCCTGAGAAATGACGATAACAAAGTTTCATGGGAAATCCAAGATGGCTGCCTGGTGGCCATATTGGATTTTCGAATCGGACCAGAAAAGGTATCTTGCACAACTAAACCCCAAAGGGAACCTGTGTACCAAATTTGAGAAAGATCCATGCTGTATGTAGTTCCTGAGAAATCGTGATAAAGTTTCATGGGGAAATCCAAGATGGCCACCTGGTGGCCATATTGGATTTTCGAATCGGACCAGAAAAGGTATCTTGCACAACTAGACCCCAAGGGGAACCCGTGTACCAAATTTGAGAAAGATCCATGCAGTAGTTCCTGAGAAATCGCGATAACAAGGTTTCATGGGGAAATCCAAGATGGCTGCCTGGTGGCCATATTGGATTTTCGAATCGGACCAGAAAAGGTATCTTGCACAACTAGACCCCGAGGGGAACCTGTGTACCAAATTTGAGAAAGATCCATAAAGTAGTTCCTGAGAAATCGCGATAACAAGGTTTCATGGGGAAATCCAAGATGGCCACCTTGTGGCCATATTGGATTTTCGAATCGGACCAGAAAACGTGTCTTGCACAACTAGACCCCAAGGGGAACCTGTGTACCAAATTTGAGAAAGATCCATAAAGTAGTTCCTGAGAAATCGCGATAACAAGAAATTGTTTACGGACGGACGACGGACAACGGACCACGGACGAAAAGCGATTTGAACAGCCCACCATCTGGTGATGGTGGGCTAAAAATGTCGATCTCTGGTGTGCACTAAAAACCCAACATGTAGCCAGCCACATGTGACTCCTCTCTAGCTAATCAATTTCCCTGAGTTTTCCCTGATGTTGGATATTTTTCTCAAATTCCCTGAGTTTTCCCTGACTGGAAAATTGGAAAATCATTTTCCCTGATTTCCCTGAGTGGCTGGGAACCCTGATGGTGTATGTCTCCACCTGCAGAATCAGTGAATGTAATTATGGCAGATGTTGAAAGTTTTCATTCAGTTCAATAGAGGCTACAAGGAAGTAGCATCATAATGTGCTTTTGAAATATAGGTAGTACCTGGAAGTATTTACATTAGACTTTTTTCAGCACATACTGGAACAAGAGCCCAAGGGGCTTCAATATACGCCCGTATATCTGGAATTACACTGGTCTGAATTTCTAGATTGTTAATGGCCTTCATCCGAATTGGTAGCTAGCAATCCAGAGAAAGGTCTACGATTTTATGCTTCTGAGAATGTTACATACATCACATCTTTATATTGAATGATAAACTAAAATGGGCTGAACTCTTGGTAACTAGGTGACCTTGAAACAAGAGTCGAGAGCTCACATATCCCACACTGAAATCGACAATAGTCAAACACAAGAAAATAGTAGTTTTCTTTCAAATGGATTCCTTTCAGGCGAGAAAATTTTCCATGAAGGTAGAAGGATGTGAAGAAAGTGATGAAGTAAACCTTTGTTCTTGAGTTAATAAACAGGTCTAAAGTTCATAAAGGACCCCTCTCCCCATTAAATTAGTAAATGTATGGTTTTTATTTCACAAGAATTTAAGTAAATGTAGCCATTTCTTACATGTATCAAACATGAGAGACAACTCCACAGGACAAATGCCATATACATGTAGGGGAGACAAGTCTGAATATTCCAACCTAACACACAGGCAGCTAAACTTGACTTTTGACAAATTGATCTCTCTTTGCAATGCGAGTAAGCTATACCCAAAGTTTGTTATCAATCCATACCTTGAAACTAGAGATATCGCATGGACAACTAATGTTAATGGGTGAATGGACAGAATGCAACATCGCATTACATGATCTCGTCTTCGACAGGTATATGAAAATGTGACTTTTAATGATTTCTTGATTTTGGGGTCACAGAGACCTTGATCTTTGACCCACATTTTGATTTGTAACACATCACATCCCTCTAATGTATCTACTGGCACAAAAAAGGTTATTTTTAATAATTTAAAATTTTTGGGTCACAGTGACCTTGACCTTTAATCTTGACCTACATTTTGGTACACGACACATTGTCTTCCCTCAATATCTCAATCATCTTCACAAGTCCAGGTAAATCCTAAATCCTTGGAGAGGGTTTACCTTGACATTTTTGGTCTTTCGAGTGAGTTCTTGAGTCGATGCCTCCATTATACAATCTCGTACATTTCATCCACCGCGCTTGTTTTGAATAAGCATGTCGGTATCCCAAGCTTGCGGTTTTTGCTTTGACTTCTGATGTTGATTTCAACTTGACATCAAAGCAGTTGAGTCCGCAATGAAATTCAATCCTGTCATATCTCATACCCAGCAGCGGATTGGCCTAATCAACTGGCTTAGCGCGTTCACTGATTGGGTTGATTTAGAGGAAACCTCTTTATCTATTTATATCCAGAACTCATATGGGTAACTAACCAAGCCAGTGTATCGATCCTAACAGATCGATCCATACACTGGCTCGTGAGGATGTGTATCAATGGACACAAAAAATCATGATTTTTAACAATTTCATGATTTTGGGGGTCACAGTGACCTTGACCTTTGGCCTTGACCTACATTTTGGTATGTGACACATCGTGTCCCCCTATTGAATCCACTCACAAAAAATTAGAAATTTTTAATGATTTCCTGATTTTTCCGTGACACTGACCTTTGACCTCTGACCTCGACCTACATTTTGTGTGCAACACATCGTTCCCCCCTAGGGCATCCACTCACCAAAAATTAGAACTGTAGATAGAAAACTGTCAATGATCAATGATTTCCTGTTTTTAGGGAACAGTGACCTTTGACCTCTGACCTTGACCTCAATTTTGGTATGCGACACATCGTCTCCACCTAGCGTATCCACTCACAAAAAATTGCAACTGTGGATAGATAACGTTCACAGATATAGACCGGACACGAACACTTCAGTGATTTCCTGTTTTTTAGGCCAGTGACCTTTGACCTCTGACCTTGACCTTCATTTTGGTACGCGACATCGTCTCCCCGTAGGGTATCCACTCACCAAAAATTGGAACTGGAAATAGAAAACTGTTCCAGATATAGACCGGACACGGGGGACGGACAGACGGACGGAAACCGCCATCACATAGCCTTTTGGCGGGCGTATAAATATGAACAAATCAACAGAATTCAACTCCTGGTGATTTTGGCAAAATTCAATATTTCATATCATAAATGGGATATACACATCCCCAAACCCAATTAAACACAGCACAATATGGAAAATAGTGAAAAATATGCAGTCCAAAATGTCATAAAATGACAAAAATTAATATTTCCTCTACTAAATAAGACATCCACATCTTCAAACCATATTAAACATGTCTACAAAGTTTCAAAGGTCTGGGACTAGTTGATTACACCACAACATGGTCTATATACTGAAATAGATACAGAAAACCAGAAAAGTTTAAAAATGTCATAAATATGAGAATAAAAAATATTTCATCTCACAAATATCAGGTGCACATCTTCAAAGCATGTTTAACAAGCTAGTTAAGTTTCAGGAACATCTACCTAAAACTCTGGGACTAGTTGATTATACTCGAACACTGTAATTGATGGCAAAAATGGCAAAGTTCAAAACATCATAAATTTGACAAAATCTAGTATTCATCTCACATATAGCAGGTGCATATCTTCGAAGCATGTTTCATAAGCCTGCACTTTCAGAAACATCCACTCAAAACTGTAGGACTAGTTGATTATACAATTTAGATGGGACAGACGAACAGACGGACATACAGAAAGACAGAGCAAACACTTAATGCCGCTCGGCTACTTCGTAGCAGAGGCATAATAAATTGAGACTAGGTTTTCATGGATGGAGACACATGAAGAACAAGCGAGTCAATTGTACAATGAGATATCAGTTGCTTTCTGCCATTTCAATTAGTTCCCATGGGGTTGAGAATAGTTCAATGAAACAAACCCTTAGCTGCCCAGCCTGCACCAGTTTCGATGATAGACCCGGTTTCCTGGCAGTCTTCATGGCAGAGGTATGCCACCACTGGTGCTACATACTCTGGCTTCAACGCTTCAACCAAATCTGTGTGAAGAACAATAATATTGTTGATTTAATTAAAGGGTGAGTGAGTGAGTCAATATGAATTAACGTCGCTTTCAACTATATTTCAGTCATATCACGACGTTGAGTCCTTTGCCTCAGTTAGTCGCCTCTTACGACAAGCTTTCTGAGGAGCTGAGGCTTATTCTTACCATGACCTGCGGTGTGCACAATGACATCCCAGGTCAATCCCCGGAAGCCCCACGGGGCGGATTTAATTAAAGAACAGGTCCAATAAATATTATGTAAGATCTTGGAATGAATAATGTGTGCATCTTCTCAAGGTTGGTCAACTTGAATAGGACACTAATTAATCCCCTGTTGCCGGCTAAAGCCATGATTTCCTGAGACGGCAGTAACTAGAGTGTAACCTTGATGAAATAGGCCACAGTCAATCAAATTGGAAAGGCTTCTAGTCAATCACCAGTTGCGAATGTGGTATGAATTTGGAGAGCCTAGATGTAATTCTTCAAAAGTTATCACAATACTAAAATTTGACCTAGCTAAAATAAGTCAAGGTCAGTCATCTTCACTTGGCTTCTGATGCATCACCAGTTGCATATGTTATATGAAGTTACAAAGCCTAGATGGCTATAATCCTTCAATAGATATTGTGTTAACAAGCCAGATGAACAGGCAGACAGATGGAAGGACCAAGCAGACAATACGACAGAAGGATAAAAATCAATAGACCAAGATTTCTTTGCCAACACAATCCACATCAAGTCTAAATTGTACTTATAGCAATTTTCAATGATTTACTGTATTTTTAATCACAGTGACCTGAACCTTCTGATCTTTTGACCTCAAAATGAATAGGATTTCTCTTTGACTCATGGGTAAGGTATACCCAAAGTTTGGTGCCAATCCATGACATGGAACTGGCGATATCACACAGACAAGCAACAGTTAAAGACAGACGGATAGAAATACATTTTTGAAACCAGTTAGTACCCACATTTTCAGACAAATTCTTGTGTGATACCAGTCTTGGATATAGTGGATAAATTTAGTGGATGTGTATCTGGGTTTGCTAATAACATAGCATTTAGATTATAATATCATGACAAAAGTTGTGGAACAGTCTGCAAGCTGTGCACTTGGACTGGTTATTGCAAAATCGAAGTATGGGTGGTATACCTTACCAAATATTTAATATGCTGTATGACAAGTGGTGCATCAGTCTGGGAAACATCGGATATGGCATATTAAAGTGTAACTGTGGTACTTGTGTAAGTGTATGTCAAATCCATAAAAATGATGTGATTAACAAAACATACATGTAGTAAAGTTTTCCCCCAACTGTTCACTCGTATTCTGTCTCAGAGGATTCGAAGGCAGCTTTCTACAGTGGGGGAGAAATTTGCACTGCCCCTTTTGACGTCGGAGATGAAGTTAATGAAATCATACTGTGAGCATCCGACACTGTCTGTGGGACGTTTGCAGAGAATGGAACAATTTTGTAACATTGTTGCGTTGTGATGTGGTTTATTGTTTCATGATAAGTTCTGACATGCTAGTGGTGCTGTGCACTACAGTAACATTAATAACATTGAAATTGTTAAAGTTGAAGTCAACAAGAAACATGGTATAAATTCTATAATTTGAAAGATTATCTTGGAAATCAGGTTAACTTGCAAAAGTATCATAGTTACACTTTAATGTAATACAACATAGAGTTGAATGCCTTTTTTTCTTATCAGTATAGCTTGGGTTTTGCCCAAAAGCATGATGGGAAAATTGACTAGACCAATAGAGAGTTGTAAAACCATTAGCAGGCAGCCAACGTGTTAAAACAGATGTTGGGGAATGTATCCAGATCAGCATTGAAAATCATACAGAAATCCTTACCATCAGTCATAACTGTTTTGGTCAATCGAGAGCCGGCTAATGGGGCGATGGAATTAGACCGGATGTTGTACTTCACTCCCTCCAAGGCTAAGGTATTACTCAAGGCAACGAGACCTAACTTGGCTGAAACAACGCAAAGTAAAAAGTCAGTGTTAACAATTTAGAACATTTCAGATTTAAGTCCGCCGAAATCCTGCTGCATACTGAATGGATGGAACAAGAGTAACAAGGGTTCAACTGAATAAAATTGACAGGTGGACAAGTGAATCAGAAAGTAGAGGAAAGTCTTAGCATGCCTATCTAAACCTTGGACATCAAAACAGAAGCTGTCTGAGAAAGTGTCTGTTGTGATTGTAGACGGTGTAGACCAGCCAACCAGCCAGCCAAGCAGGCAGCCAACCAGGCATCATTAATCCATAGAACAGATTCCATCTGTCCGAAAAGTTTTACTGAGTAGAATGAGTAGAAATGACGTTTGTCCAATGTGGTTTGCTTAGAACTGTTTTTCCTTGTTGAGGCATATTAAAAGTTGAATAACATAATAACAAATGGGAAGTTTTGGTGATTTTCATGACCCTAAGATCTGCATGCATTATTTACTCATTCAAATCATTAGTTATAGAATTAAACATCTATTTCTCAATCAGAGCCCATCCAAACTGGTAAACACAATGGACATTTGCTTATCTCAGCATAATACCTAGATCTAATGGACATTTGCTTATCTCAGCATAATACCTAGATCTAATGGACATTTGCTTATCTCAGCATAATACCTAGATCTACATGCAGTCAAGTTATTCAAGCTATAAAATGAACATATCAGCACCACCATGTCACACATCAACTCCACCTGTCATATATTAGCTCCACCTGCCATATATTAGCACCACTTGTCATATATTAGTACCACTTGCCATATATCAGCACCACTTGCCATATATCTGCACCACATACCTGAACTATAATTAGCCTGTCCAAAGTTTCCATAGAGACCAGCAGCTGAAGATGTCATAATTATCCTGGAGGATCAAAGAGGAGAAGATATATGTATAGATGGACCTTCAACTAGCAAACATTTTTTTATAGTAAACTGATTTTTTTTCACCATTTACAAAGCAGCAATAATCAATTTCAAACCATCAAATCTTATTTTAGTGATGCACTGATAAAAGATCAGCTCAGAATTAGATAATAGTTACGGTACCTGCCATATCCCTGTTTCTTCATATGAGGCCATGCCGCTCGAGTGACCATGAAGGAGCCCCGCAGATGAACCCGATGAATCAAGTCTGTCAAGAGAGTTCAAATGTAAGCCGGAAATAAAATGGAGAGAATTGACAGCCGAATTTGACAAGATAAATGAAAACCCAAGCGGTCCATCATGTCGCCATCGATACCATAGACAGTATTGCAATATGAAAGGTAAATGAAAGGTTGTATTTAAAATTGTACATCGAATGATGTTTGAAACATTTGGGTATTTAAAACATTTGTTATATTAACTGAGAATTGAAAAGAAATTATTTGACAGTTTACAAACAGCTTGAATGAAGAAACGAAGTTGTTTCAAAATACGCAATAGTTTAGTTCTGAAATGTAAACTCTGTGAAATATGGTAAATAGCGACATGTGATATGCATACATCATGCCATGAAGTTTGCTGAAAAACAAGCAAAAACTATGCAGCCATTGCTACTCATTTGCCAGTTGGCGAAATCGTTCTTCACTTATTGCAGGCACATGCTTAGAATGGCGGAATCTGGGGTCAAGACCATGGTGGCCATATTGGATTACGCAGATGGGCGAAAAGCAATACCAGCCACCATCTAACTCATATCTAACCACTGTCAAAGATTAAACTCAATCGGACAAATTGTTTTTCAGTTGTTGCAGTGACAAGCTTACTTAGCATGGCAGCCATAATGGATTATGCAGGTTGCGGAAAAACAATCCTAGCCAACATCTCACTCATATTAAACCACTGTCCAAGTTTGATGTGAATTGGACAAATAGGTATTGTAGTCACAAGCTTATGTAGCATATGGTTCAATAGGCATGATAGGGGTCAAGGCCATGGCAGCCATATTGTATTACACAGGTTGCTGAAAAACAATCCCAGCCATCCTCTCACTCATACCAACTCACTGTTCAAGTTTGATGTCAATCGAACAAATAGTTTTTGAGTTATTGCAGTCATAAGGAAAGTGCAATGGAATGACGAAAAATGACAAAAGCATGATGACACACCTATAAATTAATATATAGAGGTTATCACCTGTTTGTGGACGAATACCATAAATATTTCATCGAGTGGGGTGAGAATATTGGCATTTTCTCACCCCACTCGATGAAATATTTATGGTATTTGTCAAGAAACAGGTGATTTTCTTTTTATTATATACCGGTACTTCTTTGTACTACTTTATCCTGATTTTTTAAAACATTAAAATAATTAAGATTTTGTTGGCTTTTTCGACTGAAGATACACTGAAACATTGGTTATTTTCATTATGACGTCACTCACGGACTACTTTGCTGTCAACAAATCGCACGTGCTGCAAGCGAATTTCTTTCAGTCGGGTATCCTGCACTTTAGTATGGATGCCATCCAGCAGATCTCAAGAATTTTATTAGCTTCATATCTCAAATAAACGATTTTCATGCCGACCCGTCAGCCAACTTACCCCCCCCCCCCCCTCCCTCCCTCCCCTTCGGCAGAAAAGCACGGTCGATCCTGTGTAAAGTCTGGCTTGTCTCGCTGTCTGCATTCGGGCTCGGGCAGGACCGACGCACTGGTTTCTCGTTGACCTCCCTGGTTCCACACGGTGTTTGTCTTTGCACAGAATATTCTCATTTCAAATAAAATCCACATTCGCCCTTGATTTCGTTCATGTCTACCCAAATAGCACTATTTTGATTTAGCAAAATCGAATGGTTACGATAAGTTATAGCCAGATTTAGATTTACCGGTCGTGCGTGGTTGTTGTTGTGTGGAGCTTCGACGGTGTGAGAGCCTGCAGAGTTATCATTGTGATTTTGTCGATTCTTAATGAATACTCACCGACAAGAGTTCACCCTCATTGAATTAAGTTGTTTTTCATGTTTTCTCATCAACTTTGGTGTGCCATTTTCATGATATAACCCCAATTTCGAGCCTTCAACTGAGGAATGTGTTTTATTTTCCGCGCAAGTTTGTGTTGCACTGCTCTGGCCCTGCACTGTCGAACTGCAGTCACGTCGTGCATGCGTAGGTGCATGCGTATGTGACGAGTCGGCCCCATTATCCCCATTGCGGGTATTTTTTATTCATTTTATGCCTATTTGTGTTTTATTTTCTGTCAAAATCTGGTCATCATAAGGCATAATAACATACAAAATTCCTTTCCAAATATTTAGCTTGTTTTTCTTTGGCGCATAAACCTTGTGGAGGTTCGGTCAGTTGCCCCACCACTGTGACCACAGTGACATGTATTTGTGCGCTGTGACGTCATTTGTCATATCATCACAGTGATGATATATCTGATATCATCACTCAGTGAAAATATCGCTTTTATTCTATTGATAATTTTCACTATCTCATCACCAAGTATATAATAAACTGTCAATATTCAGGCAATATCTGGCTTACAGACACAAATTCCAAATGTACAGGCGAGAGTCTCTCGGAATAATACTGCAATGTGTTAGAACATCAGGTATAAGGAATACTGAGAATAAGACAAAGATTGTCAAATACCACAGTAGACAGGAAGGTATCTATATAGTATCATACCTACCCCAGTCCATGTCACTGGTCCGGGGGAAGGAACGGTCTCTCAGGATACCAGCATTATTAATTACCACATCTGCAAAAAGTGAAACATAGCAACAGTAAACGGGTGAAACAATCAATAGTTAACTTTCAGAAGGTCAAGATGACAAGGGTAGAAGGTGAAGTCATTGAAGATGAAACATAGCAAAAGTGAAGAGGGGAAACATATGTAAAACCAGTGAACTAATGCAAGAGCAATGGTGGAAGTTGAAAAGACATCACAGTAGACAGGTAGAATTTATTAACAGCATCAGACTATATATAAACATAACAGTGAGTGAGCGAGTGAATAGAATTTAACGTCGCTTTCAACAATATTTCAGCTATATAAACATAACAGTGTTATCAAAGATGAAACATAGCAACATGAAATGGTGAAACAGAGCAACTAGTAAAATATACAAACCACATTAACAGAGCGAGTGAGTGAAGTTTAACCTTGTTTTCAACACTACATTGTTTTTAACATTGGCAAAATGCGACAAACCAACAATCCACCACCCAGCCAAGTTGCTTTACAGTTGCTTCAAAGAAGCAAATATTTGAAGCAACATGTAACCAAACCCTCCGCTATCAACCCTATAAAACACAGAGGACAGCACACAAGACACAAACAGAACACTAATACATTGGTGCAATAAAGACAAGTGCAATTACAGTGCTCTAGACAGCATATTATCAAGTTCCTGTTCCTTCTCAACCAAAATGCTTTGAAACAACAGGAACCTGTGCCAACTGT
>JAVTVY010009906.1:0-42695 GCA_036873755.1 Hanleya hanleyi | reverse complement strand
TCGAGGGTAAAAATATTGTCTCATACCGTATACTATCTCCGTTACAGGCCGACCTTCAGATAACATCAGTGAATGGAGTGGACAGTTTGGTTGGATTTGTGGACCTCGGTGACGAAGCCAATTATATGAAGATTATTGAGAAAGGTACATGATGAATCATCTTCAGTAATTAAATGTCCACGTGCAATGTCTTATATCAATTGATAAACTGTCTCTATCTGAATCTCCATATACAGCATGTCGCCGGAGCATTCGTAAACAGATAAATTTTATATAATTATTGCACTGTTCGTCAACTTTTCAGGAAAATCGGAGAAGATTTTAGCAACACACGTTCTTCAGATGATATTTCTAGGAGATGAGGGGTTCCGTTTCCCATTCTGCTACTTCCCTACTCATGAATATGAAGGTGCCATTATTTGGCGGAAATTCTGGCATTCCGTTCAAACATTACGAGACTGGTCCTTCAAGGTACGCGGCTTTAGTGTGAATGTGACAAAATTTAATATTGTATCCATATTGCACGATACAAGATTATTAACGATTATTTGAACTCAGTAATGCTGAGTATACCGATGTCTACTGTTATTTGTTAGTATATTGCATAATAATTGACACAACGTACCCGTATTAAATGATATATTCATACTTGATTTGTAGTTGAACTTCGTTTCCATGGATGGTGCTGTACAGAACAGGACTTTCATGAAATCTCACTTCTCCCAGAAGAGTTTAAGCGAAAGCCTTTACACTGCGAAAAACTTGTTCAGACCACAGGAGAAAATGATATTCATCATGGATCCTTCGGTATGACAGAAGGCTATACACCGTATTATTTACACAGCACAAATACAATACATTTACGGCTGTTACACACCATAATTATTTACATAACACATATACAAAGCATTTACGGCTGCTATACACCAGATGCATGTATACATAAGAAGCATTTACGGTTGCTATACACCATATTATTTACAAAACACATATGCGAATCATTTACGGCTGCTACACACCAGATGCATGTATACATAAGAAGCATTTACGGCTGCTATACACCGTATTATTTACAGAATACATATGCAAAGCATTTACGGCTGCTACACACCAGATGCATGTATACATAAGCATTTGCGGCTGCTATACACCATATTATTTACAGAATACATATGCGAAGCATTTACGGCTGCTATACACCAGATGCATGTGTACACTAAAAGCATTTACGGCTGCTACACACCAATTTGCATGCCACGGATACAAATTATTTACGGCTACTGTACACCAGATGCAATTAAACGCGATGTGTACACACATACTACAGATACCAAAAATATTTACAACATATTTGAAGCTTTTTGTCCACGAATCACTGTTCAAATACCTGGAACACAGCTTCTTTGCGGGGCCCTGAAATGAAAGTGATACACGGTCATATTTATGCAATTATGAGCAACTTTATGGGTATATACACGTTAGCATGTAGCTACAAACTGGTGCACGCTTAAAACTAAAGTGTTGAAACTTACTCGTAAAGTGTTGAAATAACCCTTTAAATGTGTCCACAGGGACAACACTTAAAGAGCAGTCCCTGTGGACACACTTAAAGAGTTATTTCAACACTTTATGAGTAAGTTTCAACACTTTAGTTTTAAGCGTGTGACATGAACTGTCTCAGTATACATGGTTTCAGATGTATTTGGTGTGTGTGTGTGGTTGGGGAGGGAGGGGGGGTGGGGTGGGGTGTAACTAATGTCACCTATATAAAACATACTCAAGCAACACACATTTTTTTTTTTATTTGTTTGTTTCTTTTCTTTGCTCAGCATACTATGAAGAAAATCAGAAACAACCTTTTGAAAAGCAAGGAGCAAACTGGGGCAAAACGCATCCTTACAGTTGATGGGCATATGATTTTGTGGTCACACTGGGTAAAAGCATGGGAGTGGGATCAGGCTAACAATTCCATGAGCATCTACCACAAACTGACATGGAACCATCTGTTTCCGGACAGCAACTTGAAAATGAGGAACAAACTGGCATTTCAAGTGTTGAACAGTGACATGTTATATCTCATGAAGGTATATGTATATATATAACGTAATAAATGTATCTGGAAATCTTCCCATGCGTATGGAACCAGAATTAGGTAAAACATATGTGAGCAAAAATGGGAAAATATAGTACTTTCATTTGCATCGTCGTATATAATTCTGAACGAAATTTACACGATATCTTGCATTCAAAACCATTATGGCTCAGCTATACATTCATGATTGATATTCTTGCATGCATGCATGCATGACACCCTCATTTTGTTATATCGTTATCTTCGTCGATTGTTACAGTCTTACCAAGAAAGTATTGGAGACGACGAGGCCAAGAAACTAACAGCGTCAATCAAACTTCTGGAGAAGACGAGCACAATGGTGGAAGTGTTTTCTGACATGCGACCCATCACAACATCAGATGATCGCCGACTTCATGACCTTCAAGACAGTTTAACCTGGTTTGAAGAATGGGAGAAAGAAGTAATGAAAAACGAGTCTGGATTACAAGTTGTCGAGAACAAGAAAAAGCTGATGTCTGATCAGACTAGGGAAGACCTAGCGTCGTCCATTATCGGTCTAAAGCAGTTCGTTATCTTGAAGGAAGCTTCCCCACAAGGTGGATATGTAGTGCCTGGCAGGCTAAATACTGACATCGTTGAAAACCTGTTTTGTCAACAGAGAGGTCTACATAATGGAGCCACCACAAACTCCAATTACCTAACTTATTCACATACAATGAATAGCATATTGCTTGGTCAGAGCACTGTGTCAAGAAAAGGCAATGTTGGTAAGCCTTCGGAGCCTTTTAACTTCCACAGTGATCAGCCCTTGCGAAAGCGTAGATGTCTTATGCCTCGACTTTAGACGCTGGACCTATATGACATCAATTTAACAGAGGGACCATAGTCTAGAGCATACATTGCAGTACATGCACAATGCTAGAGTACATATATAGTACCGGGGTAGTTATAAGTCAACGTTGACCAAATCATAATTATTCATATATGACTATAGATGAATGAGATGACTTGAGGCACCCATATTACCTATTGAATATTAGAAATAATTATTTCCTCTGAATAACCAAGGGTGTCGATGGAGGAGGGTGGGGGGGGGGGAGGGGGTGGATCATTGGGTTCGAATGTCCTATGGAGACAATATACAATGTAATTTGTTGCTTCAACTTTTTGCCGAGCACTAGAACCTAGAATAGAGAACCTTATGGCGTTGCATATGTTTGTGTGACCATATTGCACATTCCCTCGCGTTCTGTACCATTTACGGCATATAATCTTTTGTAGTTATTCAACTATTGAGAGTATAGCTCGTACTTACCACATTCTACACATGTTGGGCAAATCCACTCAGCATCCGTGAAGGAATACCGGTTCCAGGACTCTCCGTTGTCAAGATCAGCACAGCGTCTACAGTACCAACTGTCGCATTTGTCGCATGCAATCCAGTGGTCTGCTTCTGTTTGGAAAAAAGAAGCTGTGCTATAAGGGTGTTTTTGTTCCGTAAGCTGGAATTACAAGCGTCTAGTCCGTCATTCATAATCCAGCCGTCGTCCATTAGAGAATATCCGCGTCCATAATCCAAAGACCTATTCCATATTCCACATAACAGTATTAGCACCAAATTCAAAAAGACAATCATAGTATACATAAACATAGGCTTGTTTCATGCAAGAGAGAAGCGGTCAACAGTTTTCAATGATGCCGGCAAGACATCATGATGTTCCAAAAATATCAAATCCGTATCGCTGATCAGTATTCTTAATCCATAATATTCGTTGTAAAAAGTCGTCATCTAAAGAATGATGTATCTCAGTCACGCTTTGATTGTGACTGTTCATATGAGTACCATGAGGATCTTGAAGTACATGGGTTCATACGGCCCCTAGCCCCGGGTTAAGCGGAATTAGACAAGTTACGAAACGTAACGCCATAGATCTTGCACGCTACGCTCGTATTTTGCTATCAGCATGCGATATGTATCGCCAAATTTGAGAAACTTGAGTGGAGGCGCTTGGTAGAATAGCCCTGTTTTATAAGTTTCTGCAACAGTGTTTTGTGACGTTGATTAAAATCATCACATTTAACACAGGATCTAGCAAATGCTACTAAGCGAGATATGTATACGCCATATGCAGGTCCCACTGGAATATTACTATCCAGAAAGGGATAGTTTACGATGTCGAAATTGTAATCATCTCTTTGTCATAAAGTCGACGAGAGAGAATGCCCGCTTCATTTTTATAGAGATAGAGATCTAAATAAGATGTGCCTGTAGGGCTATCTGTAGTTTCCTTCAAATCCAGTGAAGGTGGATATATATCCTTCACTGCGTCATTTATATAGCGATTATCCACAGCGAGAAGATCGTCTATATAGCGTTTGGTGAATGAGAAAGAACGGGCTTTGAATGGATCGGTTTTTGAAAGCGCCTGCATATAGTCATATTCGTAAGAGAACAGATATAGGTCAGCCAACAGGGGTGCACAATTAGTACCCATTGGAATACCTATATGCTGCTGATATATTGTGTTGCCAAATTTCACATAGATATTTTTAATGAGAAATTCAAGCAACTCTATAAACAAAGAAACATCCCATGAATGATATCTCTTGTATGTAGTCGAGCGAAAGAATGCTTTATGGCTTCCGACATTAATATATCTACGATCAGTTTTCTTGAACACAGATACTATTAATGAACTTATACGGTCAATAAGGTCCTGATGAGGGATTGTAGTATAGAGAGTCGAGAAATCCCATGTAGATACATGTCTGTACGGTATGTGATCTTTAGCATCAAGTTCTACCGTAAGACATTTTGAGTTTTTCAATATCCACATACATTCAACGCCAGAGTACTTAGAAATAGTGGCGCAATACCTTTCCCAAAATGCTTTTACCTCCTGAAGGGCCCTCGTCAATAGGGTTGAAAGAAGCTTGGTGGTGCAGCTTCTAGAACCAGCTATGAATCTAGCTTTTGTATGGTGATTTATGCATTTTGGGAGTCCAGTATATTTTTGGTATGTCGTTATGATTGGTTGGAAGACAAATACCTCTTTCCCTGAGAAACTTTTTGTGATTGTTAAATAAATCTTCCAGAGTAAATGCAGTTTGGGAGTAAGTAGACGTATTTGATGAAGATATGTCTACACTCAATTCTTTAACCAGCACCTGGTAATAGTAATATTTACATATGAATATTATATTATTCGGAGCTTTGTCTGCTGGGACTATGACGAATTTACTCTGGAGATTTGCTAGAACTTCTTGCGAATTGAGGTTTCTCAGTACTTGTTTTGCTTGGGGAAGAGTACTTCTGTCAATATGGCGGATTGTTTCAACGACCTTGCTCTTGGTGAGGTCCAGCCAATCAGCGAGTACTGTAGGTTCAACTTTTTCTCGCTTAGACCAATCAATAACGTACTGTTCTAATGCAGACAGGACTATCTTCTGGTCGGCCTTCAGATTTATTCTTCTTGGCTCTCTATATTTAGGTCCTTTCATCAGGAGTAATTTCAGATCCTTATCACTCACCACATCAAGGTCACCAGTCACAATATGTTTGCATGGTGTATAGATAAAGTTCGACAATTCACAATCACAACTGTAGCCTCCTGACGTGTATAAGTTCCAGTCAAACTCCTGACAGCATTGGAGTAATTGAATATTTTGGTGGCTATAGATTTAGTATACTTATATGAAATGCAAGGAGGTTCTGTGAACTTGAAATAGTTTGGTACAGCGTTGCGTACCTCTGGATCATTCAGGATTCGAGGTAAATTAATGATGTCCAGTCCTTTATCTAAGTAGTTGAGTTTCAAGAAAAGCCGATCTTGAGATGTTTCGATTATGTTCACTGGACGATACAACCGAAAATACGCTATATCTTGACATACTTTACTGATTTTTGATGGTATTATATTTCCTGAAGACGCAGATTGTTGTATATCTCTGGCTATTTGATTTAAAGCTCTCAGAGGTAACGCATACAGAACTGTACGTAAGCTATGTATACTATTGGGTGCGTTAGTTAAACCCACTAAGTAATTTAAAGTGATATGATCGTGAATCATCGAACTATTAAACTTTCGCCAACCATGGCTGCGTTGTCTCCGTTGATGGGGTTTAAATAGTTGGGTAATGTTGGATATATTTGAACGGCGGTTTGTAGCATTGCCGAACCCACTGACATTATCATTTAAACCAAACGGAAACACTGACCCAAGTTCTAGCATCCAGAATAATTCCCGCTCTCGGATTTTTCTCTCAAATCCAAAGGGGGAATCCTTAGTAGATGGATAGACGACGTCTATGATCTGAATCCTAAAGTTATCCCAGCCATGGTCGGGTCCAGAAAAATGTCTACCTATAAGCAATTGCTTTTTCCTAACGGATTTTCTGTGACCGTTCACCCTAAGATGGAGTCTTTGGGTGGTCTTGCCAACATACTGTTGACCACACTTCTTACAGGAAACTAAATAAATACAGTTTGTAGTAGAACAACTAAGATCAACATACGAGTTGACAGAATATGAGTTACCAGTTAACGCGGAACTAAATGAAGCTGACGTATTAAAGAGTGGACACGTGAGACATCCACGATGTCCACACTTAGAAATTTTGAAATTATTACATGTAGAATTCGGTGCTAAACAATCATCAAGCGCAATATTACAAGGTTTGATGTCGTGGCCTTGCTTTGCTGTCAGAAATATATCTGTCATTTGGATTGAAAAAGGTCTTAGTGCATTTCGAACTATTAGAGACTCGGCCGAGAAACCTGCACTAAGGTTCCTCGGGTCTGTCTTAATATTATTTCTTTGTATTGTATCCATTATGAGTGTTGGGTGTGCAGGGGCCCGGCCTCGGGGACAACTTGTCCAGCAGCAGAATCCAGGCATACACAGGTTAAAATTACAAGCGTCTAGTCCGTCATTCATAATCCAGCCGTCGTCCATTAGAGAATATCCGCGTCCATAATCCAAAGACCTATTCCATATTCCATATAACAGTATTAGCACCAAATTCAAAAAAGACAATCATAGTATACATAAACATAGGCTTGTTTCCTGCAAGAGAGAAGCGGTCAACAGTTTTCAATGATGCCGGCAAGACATCATGATGTTCCAAAAATATCAAATCCGTATCGCTGATCAGTATTCTTAATCCATAATATTCGTTGTAAAGTCGTCATCTAAAGAATGATGTATCTCAGTCACGCTTTGATTGTGACTGTTCATATGAGTACCATGAGGATCTTGAAGTACATGGGTTCATACGGCCCCTAGCCCCGGGTTAAGCGGAATTAGACACAAGTTACGAAACGTAGCGCCATAGATCTTGTACGCTACGTTCGTATTTTGCTATCAGCATGCGATATGTATCGCCAAATTTGAGAAACTTTGAGTGGAGGCGCTTGGTGGAATAGCCCTGTTTTATAAGTTTCTGCAACAATGTTTTGTGACGTTGATTAAAATCATCACATTTAACACAGGATCTAGCAAATGCTACTAAGCGAGATATGTATACGCCATATGCAGGTCCCACTGGAATATTACTATCCAGAAAGGGATAGTTTACGATGTCGAAATTGTAATCATCTCTTTTGTCATAAAGTCGACGAGAGAGAATGCCCGCTTCATTTTTATAGAGATATAGATCTAAATAAGATGTGCCTGTAGGGCTATCTGTAGTTTCCTTCAAATCCAGTGAAGGTGGATATATATCCTTCACTGCGTCATTTATATAGCGATTATCCACAGCGAGAAGATCGTCTATATAGCGTTTGGTGAATGAGAAGGAACGGGCTTTGAATGGATCGGTTTTTGAAAGCGCCTGCATATAGTCATATTCATAAGAGAACAGATACAGGTCAGCCAACAGGGGTGCACAATTAGTACCCATTGGAATACCTATATGCTGCTGATATATTGTGTTGCCAAATTTCACATAGATATTTTTAATGAGAAATTCAAGCAACTCTATAAACAAAGAAACATCCCATGAATGATATCTCTTGTATGTAGTCGAGCTAAAGAATGCTTTATGGCTTCCGACATTAATATATCTACGATCAGTTTTCTTGAACACAGATACTATTAATGAACTTAGACGGTCAATAAGGTCCTGATGAGGGATTGTAGTATAGAGAGTCGAGAAATCCCATGTGGATACATGTCTGTACGGTATGTGACCTTTAGCATCAAGTTCTTCCGTAAGACATTTTGAGTTTTTCAATATCCACATACATTCAACGCCAGAGTTCTTAGAAATAGTGGCGCAATACCTTTCCCAAAATGCTTTTACCTCCTGAAGGGCCCTCGTCAATAGGGTTGAAAGAAGCTTGGTGGTGCAGCTTCTAGAACCAGCTATGAATCTAGCTTTGTATGGTGATTTATGCATTTTGGGAGTCCAGTATATTTTTGGTATGTCGTTATGATTGGTTGGAAGACAAATACCTCTTTCCCTGAGAAACTTTTTGTGATTGTTAAATAAATCTTCCAGAGTAAATGCAGTTTGGGAGTAAGTAGACGTATTTGATGAAGATATGTCTACACTCAATTCTTTAACCAGCACCTGGTAATAGTAATATTTACATATGAATATTATATTATTCGGAGCTTTGTCTGCTGGGACTATGACGAATTTACTCTGGAGATTTGCTAGAACTTCTTGCGAATTGAGGTTTCTCAGTACTTGTTTTGCTTGGGGAAGAGTACTTCTGTCAATATGGCGGATTGTTTCAACGACCTTGCTCTTGGTGAGGTCCAGCCAATCAGCGAGTACTGTAGGTTCAACTTTTTCTCGCTTAGACCAATCAATAACGCACTGTTCTAATGCAGACAGGACTATCTTCTGGTCGGCCTTCAGATTTATTCTTCTTGGCTCTCTATATTTAGGTCCTTTCATCAGGAGTAATTTCAGATCCTTATCACTCACCACATCAAGGTCACCAGTCACAATATGTTTGCATGGTGTATAGATAAAGTTCGACAATTCACAATCACAACTATAGCCTCCTGACGTGTATAAGTTCCAGTCAAACTCCTTGACAGCATTGGAGTAATTGAATATTTTGGTGGCTAAGCAAAGGCATGCTTGTGCATATGACTCGCAGTATCATTATTTTGAATACTGCTGATCGATAAGTATCGCATGTTGTGTATCATTGGTATACCCAACAGATAATTAAAAACATGCCAATTTACGCCACATAGGTTCCAATTATAACCAATGTGAGATAGAGAGGAGGGCCAAGTACCTGAATAAATTGTACCACAGATGGGACAACGGCAGGTATCGGCACTTTCGACCTCCTCCACGATTTCCCTTCTCCTCTTCCCGTTCTCCCTTTCAATATTTTCTTCTTCCTCGAGGACAGCACTTTTCCTCTTTCCATTTCCCTTACTCTTGTCCTTCACACTTTCTTCTTCCTCCATCACGACATCTCTTCTCTGTGCTCCCTTTCCTTTTCCCTTTCCTTTCCCTTTTCCCCTGTGTGTTTTCTTGGTCATCGTCTCCGGGATTACTCTGGTAAGCTGTAATTTGAGCAGGTTAAATGTAATGTTTTATCACTCCTCACTTGAATAGCAATGTCCCGACAGGACTGCAAAGAAGCAATCTATGTAATTGTAACATATTTTATAAATGTAACAACTAACTTTGAAAAAGTAACGCTTTTGATTGAAACTTTGTTGCATACATATGCTGCGCCTATACGTGCAACAATATTGTAACGTTGTCACTTTAATTCTTCACATTGTTTCAGAAACAACGCAACATTGTATTCAAATGTTTATCGCAGCTTAGATATTTGTGAAATCATGGATGTTGAATGCAAATGATAAAACATGGTGACAAGAAAGACAAATGTATGCATATATTATTTGATTCTGCACGCGATACCCTATGTTGTATAAGTGTGGCAAATTATACTTCAAACCAATATAAGAAAGCAAGTTGCTCAGGATAAATCGCTCAATGTAGTTATTAAAGATATATGATCTCCATCCATATTTTGACTATTCAAACAGTGAATATTATGATTATATATGAATAATGTAATAAAAGTATGTACATAATATCTAATAATACATATAAACTTTCTTCTCTGAGTGTTGTCATATTGTTTCTCCATTTCTTTACATTGTTCCAGGAACACGGCATCGGTCCGTGTAACACTTGACAATTCATCTTTCCAAATTGAATGTATAGGAAGATGAAAAGCTCGACATCCCTCTCGTATTCCAACATTCCTTGTCGCAAAATACTCGAGCGATGTCGTACTTCTCATCGTTCTACTTGCATCTTTGCTACACGAAAATCTGGAATACGGGAGCGATGTAGAGCTTTTCTCATTTCTACTTTTAATTTCGCGAGATATTAATCTGAATTCTCATGTGGTAAGTTTCGTAACTTATGACTAATTCCGCTTAACCTGGGGCTAGGGGCGTATGAACCCATGTATTTCAATAGCCTCATATAGTGTTCATATAAACAGTCGCAATCAAATGGTGACTGAGATACATCATACTCCAGATAACGAAATCACAACGAAAATCATATGGATTAAGAATACTGATCAGCGATACGGATTTGAAATTTTTGTAAAATTATGTCTTGCTGACATCATCGAAAACTGTTGACGGCTTCTGTCTTGCAGTATATTAGCTTGGTTTTATGTATACTATGATTTATTCCTGTATTCTGGTGCCATGCTATTAGCTATTATATGAATTAGACCTTTGGACGCGGAAATTCTTCAATGCACGACGGCTGAATATTGAACGACGGACAAGACGCTTACATTTTGCTCATTCATTCTCCGCTGGCATTGTTCTATCATGTCCCATAACGTGGTATTACATTTATAAATTTTATTTTGAATTCATGATTTCATCCATATCGATGTTCATAGACCGGGAAGGGAATTCCGTGTGACCATTGATCTTTTTCGAGAGGACTACGGTTAGTCCAGTGGTTAACATCTTGCAATCTCACCGGTGGTCCGGGTAACGTTCGACTCCGCATGATGTAGACTCGGTCGTATATGAAATTGGGTTTCTGATCTGAGACCGTGCTCGTTGGTTTCCCTCCGAGAACTCCGGCTTTTTCCCCAAACCGAACACCAGATGTATGGTTGGTTGTGAGATATATCTGTGATATGAATGTGCTCGGCTCAGTGGAAGATTGGCTTAAAGCTAAACTTGCTACCGAGGGTAAAAAAGTTCATTATTATTATTATTGAGCAGTTGAAAAACAAAATTTAGGTGAAATATTCTCCTGAAACAGTCTTTCAAAGGGCACTGAAGTGCGTCAAACGAAGCCTAGAATTTCAATTAACGTGTCTCAAACATATTGGTGTTCACGGTATATCAAAACACTATTCACTAACTGTATCTATAGCTAAAGGAATATGTACCCTTTCTTTCTTCTCCTGTATCGCTTTCCTATGCGCCTTTGTTTTTTTCCCCTCAACAGTCCCAGAGTCTTTTTCCTGAATTCGTTGTTGCATGCCCTCAAATAGCACGACACCGTCTTGTCCAGTAAAACAATGTTATCGTTAACGAATTCCGTCATGTGTGACACAAGTTCGCCAATTTCCTGTCCTTGGTCTACTGATGAGGTCCGATTTTCAAGTGAACAAATAGTCCAGTTTTCTACGACAGTTGGGTCATTCAGCAATTCCTGGCGTGTTCTTTCGAGAACATTGGCTCCGTGTTGATGAAGATTGTCTAATGTGTGATATTGCTGTCGTTTGTCTTCTAAAAGACGAAAAAATTCAGAAGTTTTGTCTGTAATGTGAGTTAAACTGTGACGAATGTTCTGCTTCCTTTCGGTACTGTTCAAGGTTTCTGGGTATTTGGTTTCTTTAACTAATTCCCCATATGGAATAACCATCCGGTCTAAAAATCCTGCTCTTCTCTGGTACAACTTGGTGCATCTTTTGTTTTTCTTGCTAGGCTTAAACAAATTTCGGCGGACTCCTGAAATATTTCGGTAACGGGTTCTGGCGATTGCCATTGCCCCCAGGTATCTTACTTTCCCTTTGGCTTCTGACGATGACTTCTTTTCCTTTATGTTATTAGATTGCACTGGGATTTTCAAAATATCACGTGCTCTATTTTCAAGGACGTTGTCCAAAATCTGCAAAGAAAACTTCGCACATACTGACCGTTGTTCGGCGTTCAGATCATTAACACCGAAAAGACGTTGGCATTGATTTGTGTAGCTTAATTCATTTGATATATACAAATAGAGGTGACCTTCCATCTTCATCCAATCAGTAGGTTTCAATTCCTTGTCTTTCTTTTCGGTGTCAACGAGTTGTGAAATTTTACACCAAACGGTTCGACCGAACATCTGTACCTGCTGTTTTTTGTTCTTCAATAAGGAAATAGACTTGTTCACTTGCGTTTGTTCTGGTGTTTCTGGATGGGGGAAAGATAACTGAGAGAGAATTTTGACAAAATCGACCGAAAGAAAGTTGGGATTTGCTTGAGAAGTTGAGGGTGCTTGGGTATCGGGGAAATCATATTGACTGCTTGGTGTATCTGGTTCTGATGCTGGCATGTCGTTTTCCATATTTGTATCCTGGACTACAACCGAGACAATACTGGATTTTTTGTGGCAACAAGATACGTCAAGAAGCGGGGTTACAGATATTTGCTGGTAGAAGTTTGAGATGAGAGGAGAATGTGGTATGTTTGATTTAGGGTCATAATCAGTGATTCGAAGACCCGCCTTCGTCTTGGCTCGACCAATAGCCACACCGAGTTGGCCAGGGTGGGAAATTCGTTTACATGACACTTCCAGGAGTTCCAGAGTCATTCCCTGAGATTTGTGTATTGTAATACCGAAAGCCAACACGATTGGATACTGCAGCCGACTGCACGTGATCGATTGAGAACCAGGGTCAAATTCCGTAAACAATGTTCGCTCCAATGCGACTGTCCTGCCAATTGACTTGAAATTCACTGTTGGACCGGAATTATCTAGTTTAACAATTTCTCCTCTTAAGCCGTTAACCAATTTGTCACTCAAGTTCTTGACCAGCATAACTGGGCAACCAATTTTCAAATGCAAATTTTTCTTTGTTGGTATCCTAGTGCCAATACTGCCATGATCTATGGCTTCATACACAAAAGAAGTTTCGGGGGATTTCTGAATTTCGGTATCGTTGTGATAATCGACTTCATCATTTGTGGTGAATAATTTGATTGAATTAGAATCGGAATTTAGGGGACGGGATAGTGTGTTGATCAAGATGTTGGTTTGTTCCGATGGGCATCCTCGGGCAACTTCAGCTATAGCTCGAATCAGGTCTGCCTCCTTCTGTCGAATGATCTCAGTCAGGTCAATATGGTGTGGAAATGTTGGGGACCAGTTTGAACTTAAAAAACAATGATTGCCGGGATCTAAGAATTTGTGATTAGGGACAAGTGGTAATTGCAAAAAATCTCCAGAAACGATCATCTGTATTCCTCCGAAGGGTGGCTACACTTTCGGACACTTTGGAACACGAAATCTAGGTCATCAAATAATTTTGCACTCAGCATGGAAATTTCGTCAATTATCAATACATCCGTGCTGATGATTCGTTCTTTGCAGGATTTGAACCTTTCCCCATTTTTGATCATGTAACTCAGTCGCTTACAGTTATATCTGCCATCCTGGATTCCTGACCAGTGATGGATAGTTTGTCCTCCAACGTGGTGACTAGCAGCCAATCCCGTTGTTGCCGTGATAGCTACCGATTTTCCGTTCTTCTGCAGTGTTTTCCGTATTTCGTTCAAGATATATGTTTTACCTGTCCCGGCTTGTCCAGTTAAACAGATGTTGTGTCCAACGGAGGCTAAATCTAGAGCCTGGCACTGCTTGGAATTCATATTTAGGCTGATTTTCCGTGTAAGCGCTCATGTAACACGATCATGAAACATTCATATTTCGCGCCCTGCTGTATCTACGCATAAAGCCATGACGTCACACCCAAGTACCCATGTTCCGCAGCCATTTTTGTTACCGATCGATCTTCGCTGCTGAAATATATGTAGTTTTCAATTTATTTTGTATAGAAAAGAGTTCGTCATGGAAACAAGCATACGATTTACTGAAACTAGAATGTATACTTGATCGATTGATGCATAGTTTTGTTGCTGGTCCGAGAGGAATTTGTGAAAAAGGGAGCATTTACTGATCGGTACATACGAGTCGTACACTACCTTCGTACTTCGTACGTAAACAACAACAACAACATTTCATATATTGACACTTCGCTTTTATTTCATTATTAGGGCCGGCGCCTGTGGTTCAACCTGGGAAATTCACACACGTTCATTGTCATATGGGTTGTCTGGATTTGTTTTTCACGTCTCGTCATTTAGAACACGATGGGAAGGGTTTCGAAGCGAAACGATGAAATTTTTGGAAAAAGTTCACCGAGGCCTGGGTAAGCCCATAGGCCTATACTGCATGGCTATGGGGTATAGGCCCATACGGGGTGGACGTTTTGGGGTCTAGGTGAGCCCCTAATGATCCTATATGGTGTCGTATGAGGACTTATTTTGAAGCTCTCGTGGAGGAGCATCCGACTGGACTAATAGTTCGTCCGTTTTCAATATTCTGCGCATGCGCAGTCTGGCCCGTAGTATAGAAAGTAGGCATTTTGGGGGTATGTGGGTGTGTGTTTGGGGTAGAGATGGACCGCTATGGGTCCGAATGGGTCGTGGAAGATGTCAAAGTGAAGCTTGTGTGGGGTAGAGTCAGAATGGCGTGTTTTTAAAATGCAAGTCGCGTCAATCTGCGCATGCGCAGTTGGTTGTAGTAAGTCAAGTGGTCATTTTGGGGCAGTGCAAGAAGGTATTTGGTGTCGAGATGGACCATCCTTGGTCCGATTGTGTCGTGGGAGGTGTTATCTTCCGGTTTCACTAAACTACCTCCGAACACAGAAGAGTTCCAATGTTCCCCTTAGCATATCGGTCCCCGGGCTTATCGGGGCCAATCGTAGTTACGCCTTAACGCTCTAACATAACGCCTTGACGCCATGATATAGACCGGAGAGAGAACAACAACAACAACAAGGATGACACTTGAGAGAACAACAACAACAACAAGTTTTTTTTCATATAGTTTATTTTCCCCAATGTTACATCATACCCACGCTGGGGGAGCCGCGTTGGGTATGTTTACAACTCAAAAAGACTCTTGCCCAATCAGAGGCCACCATTTGCATCTGTCCTATTCGTTCCTGTCCGTTAGATTCTTGTCCAATCAGAAGTCGCCATTTCAGAAAGTTCCATCTTTGCTCGGTGTGACCTAAGCGTCGTCGGGCAGGCCTGGATATTCTTCGGGCAGCATGTCCTGAAACAGTTGTTTGCGCATTCTGATCGCATTTTCCAGGGCCTCGATGGGTGGTAGCCCCATAGCCTCTTCCAAGTGACGCTTGGTCTTCATGATGGACCTGTGCGTGGGGTCGCCTTTCATTTCAAGCGGTAGTAAGGTATACTGTTCATAGATCGCCATGGCTGTTTTCCTGATGCGGGGGCGCATTTGGGTGTACGTCTGTTGTAAATTATCCTCTCCGGCGTCCTCGATCGCTGCAGCGTAAGTATTGATAGCTGCTGTCACAATACGATCCCAGAAGGTAGGTTCTGCCTCACTTTCCACGGACGTAGGCTGACTATCTGAGGTCAAGCTCTCCGTATCACTAGATAGACTCTCAGCAATCTCTGTTTCGGTATCAGTCGATACACTCTCAGCAGTCTCTGTATCAGCATCCGCCTCAACGGACTCCTCAGAGTCTTCAATCCCATGTATATTTTTCTGGTGTCGCATCATATCGTAACGTCTGGTGAACGTGCGTTCGCACTCAGAGCAAGTATAAGCCATGTTGACGGTTGAACGTCGACTGTGCGTGTTTTTGGAAATACGCTTGCTTTTATAGACAGTAACGCCCATCAACGCTTAGCTTAATGCTTCAACGCCCTTGTGAATTAGCTCAGAAGCTCTGATTTCCATGGAATTGACGCCAATTCATCGAAATGCAGTGACGCCCGTCAACGCCCGTCGTTACGCCTTAACGCCCGTCTCAACGCCTTAACACGCTTTCTTAACGCTTTAACGTCGTTTAATGATGCGTTCGAACAAATGTTTCTTTTGTGCTATTGCTCTGACATACGCCGCTTTCCAGTTCATGCCCGAGGTTTGCAACATCGACGCTGTTCTTCCAATTTCCATATGGACTGGGTCCTCATCCAACAATTTCATATGGGTCACGAGGTCGACATACCACTGACGTAAAGCCCGTCGTAGTCTGGGTGCCAATCTGTTATGGGGTAAAATTGCGGCTTCCTCTTTCGAATACCCTTTGCGTTGAAACTTGTTTTCTGTGACCCTCAACGTCTTGCCCATCTCGGCGTTCATACTTTCTTTGAACAAATCCTTCCATAGCCTCGAGTTCACATTATGTTCATTCCCTTGTACGGGTTTGAGTTGGTCCTTCACGGTTGGGTGATATTCCGGGACTGATGGTATGAAGGGACCCCGCTGTATGGGGGTGGGTTGCTGCCGCTGCTCTACCAGCTGTGGACCCGGTGGATGATGTCGGGGTGTATGACGTTGCGGTGATCCCTCGCCGGGTAGCAGGTGGGTCGTCAGCCGGCGATCTTCGGGGGTATGGGCTTTTAAATCTACGAATAGGTAGCGGTACGGACGACTTGTTGCCCCTTGAAACGCCTGCATGAAATGGTCGATGTTCTGAGGATAAATTCGACTACCAAACACACGGATTTGTGCTCTGTCAATGGGATTGGAGAACAACACAAAGTATTGGCAGTTCAAGGCAATATCTCTGGACGCCTTCCCTTGAGGAAAGAGATTCTGGGTCAAATAGATGACGGACAGATTCCTATGATGGGATCCTTTAGTAAACAAGTCGGCAACGTGTGAATTGTCCTTGGCCGCACTCATCAGATCATCTAGCACTACCACGTTGGTTTGCTCGGGGTCAAAGTAATACGGTTCGTCTATGTCGTGAGGAATCCCTGGGACGAAACTCACATTCTGTAATCGCGTAGTTTCGTAGGCGGGCTGCCATTGGCTATAACACCAAACAACACGCGTCGGAGCTGGGGTTGCCACACCTTCCTCTAAGAACTTCATCACCCAGGACGTCTTTCCACATGCCGTAGGGCCGCTCACCGTCATCGTATAGGGATGCTCTACTGCACTTGTTGGACCCATAGCGAGACTCGGCGGTGTCTCTTGGTTGTGTTTGCCTTGAATGTGCCTGGGCATACTATCGCGACGAGAGAAGGTTCTCTGACAGAGCGTACACGTACACGACATGTTGATCTGTCGACCAATACATAAGGACTGATGAGGGACACATGTTCATTCTTATATGTACAGACACCACCACCAACACCACCACCACACACTACCACCACACACACACACACACACCACCACCACCACATTCCACCACCACCACCACCACCACCGCCACCACCGGGCGTTGACGGGCGTCAACGCCCGGTGGTGGTGGTGGGAGCTCCCGTGTGGCAGAGTTCTTGGATCGGAGCTCTTGGAGCTCAAAGCCTGTGGAGCTCAGAGCTCGGAAGTGACATTTGCATATGACCTCTGTGAGGTCACTTCCGCTTCCGTTCACGTGACCGGAACTGACCTTTGACCCCTACGCGCAATTTTTATCCGGTATTGTTAGCGCGCGCAGGGGTCAAAGGTCAGTTCCGGTCACGTGAACGGAAGCGGAAGTGACCTTACAGAGGTCATATGCAAATGTCACTTCCGAGCTCTGAGCTCCACAGGCTTTGAGCTCCAAGAGCTCCAAGGGTATTCGAAAGAGGAAGCCGCAATTGTAGCCCATAACAGATTGGCACCCAGACTACGACGGGCTTTACGTCAGCGGTATGTCGACCTCGTGACCCATATGAAATTGTTGGATAAGGACCCAGTCCATATGGAAATTGAAAGAACAGCGTCGATTTTGCAAACCTCGGGCATACGTACCAAGCGGCGTATGTCAGAGCAATAGCACAAAAGAAACATTTGTTCGAACGCATCATTAAACGACGTTAAAGCGTTAAGAAAGTGTGTTAAGGCGTTGAGACGGGCGTTAAGGCGTAACGACGGGCGTTGACGGGCGTCACTGCATTTCGATGAATTGGTGTCAATTCCATGGAAATCAGAGCTTCTGAGCTAATTCACCAGGGCGTTGAAGCGTTAAGCTAAGCGTTGATGGGCGTTACTGTCTATAAAAGCAAGCGTATTTCCAAAAACACGCACAGTCGACGTTCAACCGTCAACATGGCTTATACTTGCTCTGAGTGCGAACGCACGTTCACCAGACGTTACGATATGAAGCGACACCAGAAAAATATACATGGGATTGAAGACTCTGAGGAGTCCGTTGAGGCGGATGCTGATACAGACTGCTGAGAGTGTATCGACTGATACCGAAGCAGAGATTGCTGAGAGTCTATCTAGTGATACGGAGAGCTTGACCTCAGATAGTCAGCCTACGTCCGTGGAAAGTGAGGCAGAACCTACCTTCTGGGATCGTATTGTGACAGCAGCTATCAATACTTACGCTGCCGCGATCGAGGACGCCGGAGAGGATAATTTACAACAGACGTACACCCAAATGCACCCCCGCATCAGGAAAACAGCCATGGCGATCTATGAACAGTATACCTTACTACCGCTTGAAATGAAAGGCGACCCCACGCACAGGTCCATCATGAAGACCAAGCGTCGCTTGGAAGAGGCTATGGGGCTACCACCCATCGAGGCCCTGGAAAATGCGATCAGAATGCGCAAACAACTGTTTCAGGACATGCTGCCCGAAGAATATCCAGGCCTGCCCGACGACGCTCAGGTCACACCGAGCAAAGATGGAACTTTCTGAAATGGCGACTTCTGATTGGACAAGAATCTAACGGACAGGAACGAATAGGACAGATGCAAATGGTGGCCTCTGATTGGGCAAGAGTCTTTTTGAGTTGTAAACATACCCAACGCGGCTCCCCCAGCGTGGGTATGATGTAACATTGGGGAAAATAAACTATATGAAAAAAAACTTGTTGTTGTTGTTGTTCTCTCAAGTGTCATCCTTGTTGTTGTTGTTGTTCTCTCTCCGGTCTATATCATGGCGTCAAGGCGTTATGTTAGAGCGTTAAGGCGTAACTACGATTGGCCCCGATAAGCCCGGGGACCGATATGCTAAGGGGAACATTGGAACTCTTCTGTGTTCGGAGGTAGTGAAATCGGAAGATAACACCTCCCACGACACAATCGGACCAAGGATGGTCCATCTCGACACCAAATACCTTCTTGCACTGCCCCAAAATGGCCACTTGACCTACTACAACCAACTGCGCATGCGCAGATTGACGCGACTTGCATTTTAAAAACACGCCATTCTGACTCTACCCCACACAAGCTTCACTTTGACACCTTCCACGACCCATTCGGACCCATAGCGGTCCATCTCTACCCCAAACACACACCCACATACCCCCAAAATGCCTACTTTCTATACTACGGGCCAGGCTGCGCACGCGCAGAATATTGAAAACGGACGAACTATTAGTCCAGTCGGATGCTCCTCCACGAGAGCTTCAAAATAAGACCTCATACGACACCATAGGATCATTAGGGGCTCACGTAGACCCCAAAACGTCCACCCCGTATGGGCCTATACCCCATAGCCATGCAGTATAGGCCTATGGGCTTACCCAGGCCTCGGTGAACTTTTTCCAAAAATTTCACCGTTTCGCTTCGAAACCCTTCCCATCGTGTTCTAAATGACGAGACGTGAAAAACAAATCCAGACAACCCATATGACAATGAACGTGTGTGAATTTCCCAGGTTGAACCTATACCCCCATATAGCCAGTATGGAGCTATATGGGCTATATGGTACTTTTCCAAAAATTTCACCGTTTCGCTCCGGGACCCTTGCCATCGTGTTCTAAATGACGAGACGTGAAAAACAAGACCAAACAACCCATATCACAATGAACGTGTGTGAATTTCCCAGGATGGACCTATCCCTCCCATAGCCAGTATGGAGCTATATGGGCTATATGGCACTTTTCCAAAAATTTCACCGTTTCGCTCCGGGACACTTCCCATCGTGTTCTAAATGACGAGACGTGAAAAACAAGATCAAACAACCCATATCACAATGAACGTGTGTGAATTTTCCAGGTTGGACCTATACCCCCCATAGCCAGCCTATAGGCCTATATACAGACCTCGGTGACTTTTTCCAAAAATTTCACCGCTTCGCTCCGGGACCCCTCCCATTGTGTTTTTCTCGGCGAGACGAGAAAAACGAGACCCCACAACCCATAGTAAAGCCCGCAAAAAAAATTGACCACCCCTCCCCCCATATAGCCAGTATGAGCCTATATAGAGACCTCGGTGACATTTCGCAAAAATTTCACCGATTCGCTCCGGGACCCTTCCCGTTGTCATTTTCTTGGCGAGACGAGAAAAACGAGACCCCACAAGCCATAGTAAAGCCCATGAAAAAAATTGACCATCCCCATACCCCATACAGGCATTTTCCCTTATATTGTATAATACAGGCCCATATTGTAGGGGTAAAGTCCGTGTTCCGCTTTTTATATTTTCGGAAAAAAATCCTAATTTTACATGCACCCACCCCATTGACTTGATAGGCAGGCCCCGATAAACCCGGGGACCGATATTAGCCCTTTTGGCTAGAGTTGATAGGAGTTTTTCCCTATTTTAGGGGTAAAGTCCGTGTTCCGCTTTTTATATTTTCGGGGGAAAATCCTAATTTTGCACGCACCCACCCCATTGACTTGATAGGCAGGCCCCGATAAGCCCGGGGACCGATATTAGCCCTTTTGGCTAGGGTTGATAGATGTTTCCCCCTATTTTAGGGGTAAAGTCCGTGTTCCGCTTTTTATATTTCGGGAAAAAATCCTAATTTTACACGCACCCACCCCATTGACTTGATAAGCAGGTCCTAATAAGCCCGGGGACCGATATTAGCCCTTTTGTCTATGGTTGATAGGTGTTTTCCCCTATTTTAGGGGTAAAGTCCGTGTTCCGCTTTTTATAGTTTCGAGAAAAATCCTAATTTTACATACACCCACCCATGACTGGATGCCCCTTCACGAATGCTTCACTTTGATACCTCACTCGACCCAATCGGACCATGCAGCGTATTTGAAGTCTGGGACTACTTTTTCTCCGCGGAAGCTTTCTTCCGCGACCGCATTACCGCCAGACCGCATCACCGCGAAAGAATACATGCCCAGGGGCCCTTTGCCGGAACTATAGTGACCCAGAGTTACCTCCCCCTTGATTGGAACTCTTCTGTGTTGGAGGTAGTTTTGGGTCTCTTGAGAAACAACGCCACCTGTCGCCACCAAGAGTTATCTCCCCCGGCAAAATAAGTGTTTAAAAGGGTTTTCTATACTACTGCCCTGGACAACCGCCAACAAAACATTTGGAGATTTTTACTGGTTTAATTTCATCGCTGGAGGGAAAGATCTGTGTGCTGTTCGCACTCTTCAAGTATCGAAATGTACATTCAAAGCAGTCTCGAGGGAATTGTTCCCTTTGAATAGAGATAAATTCAAAACAAGGTACATCATTTAAGATTTTTTTTTCATGGGCGTGCTCAATGGTCAAGAGCGAATTCCGCGCCCTAAAATTGATAATCTTTCCCGTATCCCACACTAACTGTGCCTCAAATACACATTGAGCACACATTATTTTCATTCTATTGGATTACTTAAATTGATTATCAACAAAGATTACAACGGTATGTTGCAAAATATCGTAAATTTTGGAAACCTTTCTCCCCTTTGCTAAAAATTGACAGTTTGTAACGTGCCAAGTTCAATGGACGAGTTTTGGTCTCTCAAAAAGAGGGTCATTCTATCACCTGAGATAGGCTGTTTTAAAGCAGACGATATTTAGGCCTATCATTCCTCAATCGCCATGTAATTCATAATCTCTAATGGACACAGCGCTTGTCGACATGACGGGTGTAGATTTCACACGTCACAATGTTCTAAACCGTGCTAAAACGTGTTAAATATACGCACAGTTTCTAGTGTATAATAGGTACTAGTCTTATAGAATGTATAATAGAGGCAACGGCTTTGAGAATTCTGTACAATGACCAAAAGGGTCCACGTAAGTTCTTTGTGAGGACTTGCGATTTATCTAAACTCTGGGAGATGGTCGTGTCGTGACCGGTCAGGGACAGTTAGATACCCATGAGCATCTGAATTCAATGTCCAGGACATACTCGTCAGCTCCATTGGTTGTCTATGATAAAGAATATCCGCGTCCATATGCAATAGACCTAATTTGTAAGACAATACTAGTCTTGACTTTAAGCAGGCATAAAATAAATATATATCCAATCACCAGCTAGATTAGTGCAAGAGAGAATTATATCTTGCATATCGCTCCATTTTATATAATTTTTATACCCTCTGGACTTTCAGCCTGGTCGTTCAACTTTATATACGATCACTTTGGGTGTGGATGGCAAACGACCATACATATATATAAACGAATAATCATTTCACTGTTATAACTACGGTACTTAGTCACCAGTGTAATAAAACTGGAAGGAAGAATTTATGCCTTTATTTTGATCCTGGCAGGCTCATCGATCAGATCAATAAAACGGCTGAGGAATTACAGGCTTTAACTATCACCTATAACTGACCGATACATGTAAGTGGTAATTCATTGTACACCTATATTGTACCTATATCTGTCAATAATGAACTGAACTGGTGCTTATATTACTGTTACTGTATGTCACTTTGTAGGTGCCATTAGCCTGTGATGGGAAACGCGATCTTCAAGATTTTATAATAGATGTTAATTGTCATGTACCAAGTGTCCAGGTACACCTTGAATCTAGCCAGAACAGCTCAATATTCCTGATGGAATGTGATTTGTTACATTTCCGAAACAATAATCGGATATCAAGTGGAACTTTCAGGACCCGATACCTTTTATGTGAAAACTGAAAATGCTGGTTAATAGGAACAAAAGGAGCTGTCAACACTTTTCAATGTGTGATCCTATCTCCAAACTCAATAACGTTCTGATGATAAATAGGACCGTAGAATTGTCAAGAGTTTTTATATTCTTCGCTTGTGTGGCAGTAAAATGGTTTTCCAAAACAAGTGTATTTCTTAAAGATTTGGATATTAACAATACGCTCCATTGTTTCTCACTGTGACCATCAAACCACAAACTGTTCGAGTGCACTAAAAATAGCGTCGCGTTTGCCTGCAAGATACCATGAACTAAATATCCCATATCTCCAACCAGAAGTCTTTCCTCCAACAAAATGCTCATATCAAAATTGAGCACACTATCTGTCATTGCCTGCACTGAATGGAACTACATACGAAATCGGTATTTCGATTATTAACGCAGAAATTCTTTCATAGACGACGGCTGAATATTGATTGTCTGATCTGAAGCTTGTTACAGAGTTTGATAAGGAAATGTAGAGAGAAAAAAAAAATCAGATTTCCATGAACTCTTTCATCTTTTACCTCGAGACTGCACATAATGCAACCCGAAAAGGGAATGGGAGAAATATCAACAACACGTTGAAAGTAGCGACCCGAGTCACGTAACATTTCCAGATATTTGTTGCGACTTTATCACCTGTTTTCTACCTACCAGTCCGGTCTGCAATAATTAACAAGTCGTGAGGCAGACTTTTCTTACGTTTTGTGTAGTTAACAAGGTGGAGAACGAATGGCTTGGTCGGCGTTGGGACTCACATACTTAATACGACTTTTACATAGGTCATGACTCCCCCATCAGGTGACTTGATAGGGCTATTACATCATCGCTCTTAAATATTTTGTCAGAATATTGGCCTGTGGGGTCATGTGACTTCTGTCAGCATCTTTGCCCCACCACTACTTTATTCGCTTCTGCCTGCAAGATGTAATAGTTGGGTTATTAGGTTTCTGGCCGTGCAAAGTTCACAGTGTGTTAAACGTTTGACAAAAAGCTGGAATAAACCCAATTGTAAATGTAGATTGTTTTATCTGTCTCTCAATCCCAGTAACTACACCTTTGTCGTATTTTAAGTTTATTCTTATTTTTCTTAACTCTAGATTATTGTTATTAAAGAAAACAAAAAAAAAAACAAAAAACAAATAGTCATTGCTGGTACAATGGCACAGTCTTTCCATTCCTATCACAAATGAGTCAATACATGGTTGCTTTGGTCGCGATCATTGCCTTGGACGCGTCGAACTCACAGACACGTTTTCACATTAGTCCGTATCTATTGCGGCTCAAGAGCTTTTGCGATTGGGGAAATGACCCACCTCCGTCATGTAAAAGGTGAAAGGTCAAATTTGAAGTCATTTTATGGTGTCCTCACACAATGCCGTGATTTGAAATTGATTTAAAGGGGAGATAACTACTTTTTCTTGTTACGTAAAAGTTCGATAATATAACTACAACATGGCCATGTATAAGACTTACTGACCCTCAACTTTCTTTTATATATATTCCATAGTATTACCTGTACACTGTCGACAAGAAAAGCAGCACCACGGGAGAGATCCCGAAAACTATTTGCCTGACCTACTTATTTTACGGTACCTTTTTATTGGAAATATTTACAATCTAAATCTCAACTACGTCCTCTCATCCGTTCAGTCAATATTCACTGAACGAATTACACTTAAAAGGCTTATAACTCACGTCGAATGTGGGAACCATGGAATATCGCTTCTAATTCAGGCCTATACATGAGCCTAAGTTTCAGACTATATCTCATGATTCATGACATGGATGAAGCAAGATACAAATGGTGCATTATGAAGGTTTGAGCTATATTATTTTGTATATTGGTAATAATACATGGTTTTTATCCCTCGGCCAGAATTTGCCTTGTGGTATTGTCGTCATCAAGCACGTTCATGTACGTTCAAATGTTCCCGTTATCAACATATCTCAAGAATGACTATGCCTAAGGGCACCAAACTTACACCACAACATTCATATGGTCACAGAACAGAAACTTATTAAAAATCAGCGAGATCGATTTACATATTTTTCCGAAGTCAATGAGACAAATTGGACTAACGGTATTTGTCAACCACAATTTCAAGTATGGTAAGGACTAGGCTTAACGAACGCAAGACATGGAGTCATGGAGTACAGCTACAATTCTTTGAGATATTGCCATCGTGTACGTACGTGTTCATTCATTTTTTTTTCATTACCATCATATCTCAAGAATGAATATGCCTGGGTACACCAAACTTATATCACACATGCATGCGTGCGGTCACGAAATAGTACTCTATTGAAAATCAGTGAGATTGATCAATTTTTTCGAGTCCGACTCTGTCAATTTGTTACTATTTAATTTTCTGAAGAATGACTGCCTGGGAGAACCAAACTTCCATAACACATGGATGGGATCACAGAGAAGAAGTCCATCGCAAAGTGAGATTGACCTATTGTTGGGGGTCACTGGGTCAAAATTGCTCCTTTGCCACCAATTTTTTTTTTACTACCATAACTCAAGCATTATAAAGCCTAGGCTTACTGAACTTGCATGTGGTCTTGGGGTTCATCCAAAATGAGCATCAAACTAATGATAACTTATTTATAATTAAAACTCTTGTTAATAAATACACTGTTTGCAACGTTAAAAGAGGAAGTTATACTTAAACTTCGTTGATTCAAAAAAGGCACTCGACACCATTGTTGTATTGCTGTCATACTTCTATCCAATCTGGTATAGGTCGACAATTTTGCAACGTTATAAAATCCATGTACGCAGAAAGTCTAACCAGTGCCAAAATAAACCACGGACGTACAGATTTGTTTCCATCGACAGTAGGGGTAAAACAAGGATATAATTGAAGCCCGGCGTTATTAAAACTATTCCTCAATGGCATTACGTTCTCAGGAGCTGCCTGTATTCTAACCAAACTCCATACTGAACTATCTCCCATTTACTCTGGGCAGATGACGTCCTCCTGGTACCTGAAACATCTAACGGAATACAGACATGTCTAAACGCCCTTTCCACATACTGTGACAAGTGGCATCTACAGGTTTACACCGACAAGTCTAACACTATGATAATACAAAAAGGTAATATGACAGACTTCCATACATTCACATTCAACTCGGCCAAATCAGAACCAACTCAGCAATACACATAACTAGGATGCCCTATGACCGTAACTTTACGCCAACCAGAGATAACTGATGCAACAAAGCTCTGTTTAAAATACACAAATCGTTCAATGGCTCTAGCCCCCCCCCCCCTCCATTTCTCTTACAACAAACTTTTCAACACACTAATCTAACAAAGCGTGTTGTATGGAACTGAAATTTGGGGGAGCTGAATAAATATCCAGAATACTAAATCATGGTATCATTGTTTTAATCTAACGGACAAAGATCTTTTAGAAAACGCCCATACAAAATTCTACAAACATAACTTACATATCAATAAATATACAACTAATTTTGCCTGCAAAATGGAATTGAATCGACTCCCATTTCTAATTGACATGAACAAAGCCGTACTAAAATAGTGTATCACATCCCTTCATCAAAACGGAAAAGTCAGTTGGCACAGCCACATAGAATCCTTACTAAAACAATAAAACATAGCCATTCCATTCAAAATACAGGGAAATTTACTGGATGAAATTCAATATAACACGAAGAACAACAACATATATGTCCAACACAAACTGAAAATATCGAAAAAATGCAAGTGTACAAAGAATTGCTAATAACTGATAACAATCTATCAGACTATCGTGTGTAACATATAACCATATGTATAACCAAAACTTCAGACAAACAGTTACAAAATTAAGATTATCTGCTCATAATCTCCTAGCTGATAGAGAAGAGCCGTATATTGAAAATTTCACGGGACAAACGGATTAGTCCAAATTGTGAACTACAGGTAATTGAGGATGAAACACATTTCCTGTAGAGTGTCCAAGATATTTCAAAATGGGTGAAAAATTCTTTGAATATATGGAATCCTATTTTCTCAGTTTTGCATTACTTGACAAAAACAGCTTGTGAGAATTCTTCATTGCCCACATTATATCTCCCCATCAGTAGGGAAGTTTTGTCACGATATGCTCCTACAGAGAGATAAAATTGCCGCCAGCATCTCTACCAGGAAAATTACCATCTGAACACAAATGAGCTTTATGACTCGGGAGTGGTTTTGAATTTAATGTTAATATTGTATTTATTTAATTTTGAATATAGTATTCAAGGGAGCTGGGCAGCCCTCTCCCCTTAGTCACTCTACTTTGATTGCAATACATATATTGTATCGTATCTATACATGACCTTTGTAACGTACGTCATATTGTGACATCATGACGATGATTTTGAATTGCAACATTGTAAAGCGGTTGAAATTCCTTGAATGGAATGCTCTAGTATTGGACTAATCCAAATAAACAATGGCCGACCATTGCTCATCGTTGTCATCCTCGTGATCCAGTGTATCGATCGGTCCATTAGAATAGATACACTTGCTTGGTTACTTCGGGATATAGATAGATCGGAGAGTTCCTCTAAATCGAGGCAATAAGCGGGCCTGAATAGCTATCTTCAACCGCCAATCCACCAAAAGTTTTCGGAATTTGACTGGTTTAATTTCAGAAAGATCTGTGTGCTGTTGTCAAAACAAAAATCGCGTTCTTCAGATATCGATATATACATTCAAAACAAGGTTCGTAGTTTAAGATATAATGTTTTCATACGCGTGCTCAAGCTCACCAGCTCCCTACAATTTATAAACTTTCCCATATCGCACATCAGTCGTGCCACAGACGACATTTAGGCCTATCATTCCTTAATCGCCCTGTATTATATAATCTCCCGAGTGAACATCTGTGCTTAACGACATGACGCGTGTAGATTAATATTTCACACGTCACAATGTTCTAAACCGTGCTAAAACGTGTCAAATATACGCACATTTCCAAAAGGGTCCATTTCCTTTGCGAAGATTTGGGATTTACCTGGACTCTGGAAGATGGTCGTGGTGCGATGGACCGGTCAGGGACAGTTAGATACCCATGAGCATCTGGTTCAATGTCCAGGACATACTCGTCAGCTCCATTGGTTGTCCATGATAAGGAATATCCGCGTCAATAATTGACAGATCTAATTTCTTAACTTCAAGCAGGCATAAAACAAATATATATCCAATCACGATCTAGATTAGTGCAAGAAAGAATTATATCTTGCATATCGCTCCAATTTATATAATTCTTATACGGTCTGGGCTTTCAGTCTGGTCATTCAACTTTATATATGATCACTTTGGGTGCGGATGGCAAACGACCATACATATAAATAAATGAATAATCATTTTACTGTTATAACTACGGTACTTAGGCACCGCTGTAATAAAACTGGAAGAAAGAATTTATGCGTCTATTTTGATCCTAGCATGGCCGTCGATCAATACAACGGCTGGTGAGTTACAGACCCACATATCACTGACTGATACATGTGAGTGGTAATTCAGGATACACCTGTACCTGTCACTAATGAAGATCTTTCGCCTCTGAATAGGTGCTTATATTACCATGATTACTCTTACTGTATATCACTTTGTAGGTGCCATTAGCCGGTGATGGGAAACACGATCTCCATGAGCTTATAATAGATATTGCCATGTACCAAGTGTCCAGATACACCTTAAATCTAGCCAGAACATCTCAATATTCCTGATGGAGTGTCACTTGTTACATTTCCCGAACAATAATCGGATACGGATATCAAGTGAAACAATCAGGACCTGATTCCTTGTTTGTAAAAAAATAATGGTTAATACGCACAAAAAACATTGTTCGATGTGTGATCCTATCTCCAAACTCAGTAACGTCGTGATGGTAAATAGCACAGTAGAATTGTCGAGTTTTTACGTGCTTCGCTTGCATGGCAGCACAACGTTTTCCCAAAACAAGTGTATTTCTTACAGATTTGGATATTAACAATACGCCCCATTTTTTCTCGCTGTGACCATCAAACCACAAACTGTTCAAGAATAGCTTCGCGTTTGCCAGCAAGCTACCATGAACTAAATAACACTATATATCCAACCAGATAAGCAAATTTGCTGCGTTTCCACGCTATCTGTCATTGCCTGCACTGAATGGAACTACATACGAAATCGGTATTTCGATTATTGACGCAGAGATTCTTTCATGGACGACGGCTGGATATTGAATGTCGGATCTGACGCTTGCTACAGAATTTGATCAGCAAATACAGAAAAAGATCTTCATGAGCTCGTTCATCTTCTAATACGAGTCGGAGACGGAGAGAAATATATCAACACCATATTGTATGGGCCCGAGTTATCATTTTCAGATATTATTTCTTTCTAATCTATACTGTCGTGTTCATTATTCTGACGGACGAGATGCTTGTAATTGCGAATGTATCACCTGTTTTCAAACTACCTGTCCGGTCTGCAATAATTAGCCAGTCATGCAATTTCTTATTTCTGAATGAGAAATTGCATTATACTAATATTATCCTGTTTGGGCCGTTTCTTTAATATCACTTTCACATAGATCATCTGTCTTCATTAGATTACAAGCGTCTAGTCCGTCATTCATAATTCAGCCGTCGTCCATTAATGAATACCCGTGTCCATAATCCAAAGACATATTCCATGTAACAGTATTAGAACCAAATTCAAAAAGACAATCATAGTGTACATAAATATAGGTTAGTTTCCTGCAAGAGAGAAGCGGTCAACAGTTTTCAATGATGCCGGCAAGACATCATAATGTTCCAAAAATATAAAATCCGTATCGCTGATTAGTATTCTTAATCCATAATAATCGTTGTAAAGTCGTCATCTGGAGAATGATTTTTACTCAGCCATGCTTTTGTTGTGACTGTTCATATGAGCACCATGAGGATCTTGAAGTACATGGGTTCATACGGCCCCTGACCCCGGGTTAAGCGGAATTAGACACAAGTTACGAAATGTAACGCCATAGATCTTGCACGCTACGCTCGTATTTTGCTATCAGCATGCGATATGTATCGCCAAATTTGAGAAACTTTGAGTGGAGGCGCATGGTGAAATAGCCCTGTTTTATAAGTTTCTGAAACAATGTTTTGTGACGTTTGATTAAAATCATCACATTTAACACAGGATCCAGCAAATGCTACTAGGCGAGATATGTATACGCCATATGCAGGTCCCAATGGAATATTACTGTCCAGAAAGGGATAGTTACGATGTCGAAATTGTAATCATCTCTTTTGTCATAAGGTACAAGACGAGAGAGAATGTCCGCTTCATTTTTATAGAGATATAGATCTAAATATGATGTACCTGTAGGGCTATCTGTAGTTTCCTTCAAATCCAGTGAAGGTGGATATATATCCTTCACTGTGTCATTTATATAGCGATTATCCACAGCGTGAAGATCGTCTATATAGCGTTTGGTGAATGAGAAGGAACGGGCTTTGAATAGATCGGTTTTTGAAAGCGCCTGCATATAGTCATATTCATAAGAGAACAGATACAGGTCAGCCAACAGGGGTGCACAATTAGTGCCCATTGGAATACCTATATGCTGCTGATATATTGTGTTGCCAAATTTCACATAGATATTTTTAATGAGAAATTCAAGCAACAAAACAAAGAAACATCCCATGAATGATATCGTATATAATGTATGTAGTAGAGCTAGATGACTTGATAGGACTATTACATCATCGCTCTTGAATATTCAGTCAGGTTGTTGGACTGTGGGGTCAGGTGACTTATCATCAGTACCGGTACGCTAACATCTTTACCTCACCATCACTGTATGTTACGTTTAATTAATTATGCCTCTTTGGATAAATTTTGCACAAGATCAGCTCCGTTGTAATAGTTCTGTTATTAGGTTGCTGGCCGTGTAAACTTTACAATGTGTTAAACCTTACGTTTACCGTATTCTAAGTTTATTCCTATTATTCTTAACTTTTTATTATCGTTATTGAAGAGAAGCAAAGAATAGACTAGGCATTGTGGATACAACGGCTCAGTCGTTCCATTCTTACCGCAAATGAGTCAATACATGGTCGCGAACATTGATTTGGTCGTCTTGAACGCACAGATACATTTTTCACAATAGTCCATATCTATAGCGGTTCAGCGCTTTTGCGATTGGGGGTAATGAGCCACCTCCGTCATGTAAAAGGTCAAAGGTCAATTTCAGGTCATATTATTTAGATTATCAAGGTGTTCATTAATATGAATCAACCCCGTCACTTGTCCTTATAAAATGACGTGTTTTTGAAATAGATTAAAGGGGAGATAACTATTTTTTCTTGTTGCGTAACAGTTCGAAAATATAACTACAGCATGGTCATGTATAAGACTTACTAACCCTCAACTTTCTTTCAGATATGTTCATTAGTTTTGCTTGTGCATGGTCGAAAAAGAAAGCAGAACCAGGGGAGAGACAACGAAAACTATTTGCCTGGCCTACTTATTTTATGGTACCATTTTATTGGAAATATCTTCAAAGATTTACAGTCTAAATCTCATCTCCGTCCCATCATCCGTTTAGTCGATATTCACTGAACGAGTTTTCACATTAAAGGCTTATACGGTCATGGTCAAGGTCTTTTATGGAGACCATGAAGTATCACCAACAGGATTCCCGGCCGCGCGCACATCGCCGGAAGTGACATCAGAAAATATTTAATGTGCCATATGTCGAATGTTTAGATGAATTTTATATTATTTATTACTGATGAAAATAAAGCTTAAGAGATTATATTTCTCCGTCGATGTGTGTGATCTTATGGGGAAATAGTTCGCCCATGTGCAAAATGTTCGGACGGATGTAAACAAAACGTCGTGTTGGCTTGTCCTTCGAGACTGAGCGATGAATTGAGCTGTCAGGGACTCTATTGTGATCATAACTATGCAGTTTGTTAGACGAATGCGTAGGAAGGTACGACCGAAACATAGAACTGAAACCAAGACAGAGGGAGTATCTCGAACATGATTATCAATTCGATGATCAATGCTGTGATTTGATAGCAAACTTGCCAGTTAGGTACAGCAAATCCTGATCTATTACGTCTTAACAGACCTGCTTTCCAAGCAGAATATTTCACATGGGTGTGTTCTTGTGATCAGCCCTTTGAACATCATCCAAACTGATCAGACGAATTCTCTGAAGAAGTATGACATCACGTCATGTCGTCTGGACATCGGAGGGAAAATAGATAGTGATGAGGATACGCCCACATATGGCGTCAATTCATCTGAGGCCTTAGAAGATTCAGGATGAGGCATTTCTCTGTGATCTTTTGTCACGCAGAGGCATTGCTAAATAATGCTCATGGCCATTCGCTAGTAACCGATGATACATTCCAACAGCGCGTCTTTGCATTTGTTTTGGATGAATGCCGTGTTGTGGAGGAATGGTAAATATATGCGACGAGGTTGATTCAGGTAAATTTCATGACATGTGAGTAATAATTTAAATTAGTTGATATTTGGAACTAACAAACTGAATGTAGTATACACAGAGCACACAATCAAAACAACAACACATATTTCCAACAGTTGTAAATTGAATACATCCAAACAATAACACATTGTTACATGAAATAAGAAAATCAGAATCTATACACATTACGCTTTCAAATCTAATACCTTGTCCTGCTCATTTTGACACAGTTTTTTGATCACTTAGAAATGTCCAGTGGATTCAGCAACTACTTTTGACTAATTATTCCTAAATTCTACTATGTTTGGATGACACATTGTAAAGCATAGAATATAGTGCTGGATGGGGGATATTCTCTTGCAGAATTTGTAACCGGACGGCCAGCGATTCGGTGCCAAAATATGGAGGCGCGGGTTCGAATCACAGACGGAACTGGCCCATCCGCACTAGTTTCTGCTCTTTACCAAGAAAGTCTCATCCTGAGAATAATTGGATTTAATGTCACCTGTTTTTGAATGGCATTAGTATATGTAATTATTAGTTCCAATAATCTTATCCCTGCAGGGGGAAGGCCTTCGGAAAATTGGCAGAACTCCCGGCAAGTTTTCCAGATGTTCCCTTCATTGCGCTCAGTGGCACATTAACCATTGAACAGCTCAAATTACAAGCGTCTAGTCCGTCATTCATAATCCAGCCGTCGTCCATTAGAGAATATCCGCGTCCATAATCCAAAGACCTATTCCATTTTCCACATAACAGTATTAGCACCAAATTCAAAAAGACAATCATAGTATACATAAACATAGGCTTGTTTCCTGCAAGAGAGAAGCGGTCAACAGTTTTCAATGATGCCGGCAAGACATCATGATGTTCCAAAAATATCAAATCCGTATCGCTGATCAGTATTCTTAATCCATAATATTCGTTAAGTCGTCATCTAAAGAATGATGTATCTCAGTCACGCTTTGATTGTGACTGTTCATATGAGCACCATGAGGATCTTGAAGTACATGGGTTCATACGGCCCCTAGCCCCGGGTTAAACGGAATTAGACACAAGTTACGAAACGTAACGCCATAGATCTTGAACGTTGCATTTATAACAGGACCGCACTGCGGTGGTCTAATGATCAGAGCGTCGGCCTCGTAAGCGGTAGGTACAGGGTTCGATCGAAGGCCGGGTCATACCTAAGACTTAAAAAATGGAACTTGTTGCTTCCTTCCTTACGCTCAGCACTAAGAGGATATAACAAGGACTGGTTCGCTATGTGTCAGTATAATGTGACTGAGTGGGGTGTCATGTCTGCCTGCGGCATGATATTTCAGTGGGACAGCACTATAAAAATGGGAGCATTAGATCTGCTCTGTTACAAGTAGGTACCCCCACGCCTCCCCTTCCCTTTCCCGTCGTGATATGGCTGAAATTTTTTTGAAAACGACGCTAAACCCTATTCACTCACTCACTCCTGCATTTAGCATTAAAAACTGGTATCTTGCATGTGCTATCACTACTTCTGAGTGTTGACCAGGTTTTCATGAGAGTCGGTTCAACACGCGATCAAATTTTATCAACATCTGTCCATATGCTGAATTGTACCATCTAAGCTCTACGAACATTCCGGTACATATTATATACATGCACTCTGGTATCTTCATAGGTGGCAAATCCACAACTGCATCTATGTTAATCTGTTCTTCAACTTCATTTGTATCCCCATCCTCAGCATCCTCTGTAATGAAAATCTGGCCTCGCTTCAATCGTTCTAAGACATGCTTGAGTTGACACAGGAATGCGTTCTTCTTAATTTTATGAAACGGTGAGCTGAGGATGGCAGGGAATCCCTCACATTCCCTTCCAGGAACCTTGTGAAATGGTCTCAGTTGTCGAAGAGTCCTTGTTAGCAGTTGCGTGTCCTTCTCCATAATTTGCCTAGAGTGCCTGAAAGACTTTATGTGGATGGAAAGGGAGATTCTCAAATCATCTACAATGTGGCACAGAGCATCTGCAGACCCAGTGGCACGGATAAATGCCTTCTTAGTTTTGTTCGCTCCTAGCTGTCCGAACATCATGTGTTTCCCCACTGTCACCAGAAGGCTGTGATTGGCCTTGAAATTGCTCTTGACCTTGCCATTCACATCTGATAGCTGAAGCTTGCACTTGTAGAAGTTAAGCCTACCAGGCTGTCTCAATGACTTTGTGTTGTACAGGGCTTTATAAGCTTTCTGAAATTCTGATTTAATTGGGCAATGTTATATACACGTATACAAAAAATTAACAATTTAACTAAACAGAAGGAATTTAGACTTTGAGATTATTGGGGGAGGGGTGCAATGATCTCCATCTCCCCCTTCCTCCATTCAATCTATCTCTCTATCCCCCTCCCTCCCTCCACTCAAATGGGGGGAGAGGAGAGGGGTGCAATGATCTTCATCTCCCCCTTGCTACGCTCAATCTATCTGCCTATCCTCCTTCCCTCCCTCCACTCAAATTGGGGTGGAGAGGGGTGCAATGATCTCCATCTCCCCCCTCATTCACTCAATCTAGCAGAGAAATACTATGCTTTGGGGGCATCAGCATAAAGACATGGGGATTCGGAAGGATAATCGTGAGGTAAAACAAACTTAGAACAAGGGATCATCTGTGTACAGAGCATGTAGTGCCTTCAGGAATGCCTTCAGGAATGGAATCAGTTTCCTCCTAACATATTATGCACTCTCCATACAACAGTGCCTGGATGCAGGACTGCCAATACATTGCTTCCAGATGATTGGGCGAACTGAGTTGCCAATGAAAAACTCCCTCCTCCCCAACCAAAACCAACCCACACACCACCTCTCTCTAATGGTAAACTGGAGGTGTTCTCATAGCCCCATTTATAGCCCCATAATCCCTCTAATAGTATGTCGAACTAGATTACATTCATCAAAATGCCCCCTACTTCAAGGAAATCCTGTTTGTTGTGCCACCACCTATGACAAATGGATGAAAATGCTCAAATTTTCTGTGGGCTTGGTGCAATGTTGCGAAGACTTTTAACCTCTTCTAACCGGACGCTGGTGAGCTGATCTTCACCGACTGGAACACCGAAGCTGTCCAGAATACTGCGATTTCCTATAGAAGTACAAACAAGGGAACACAATTAAAAGCTATCAGTTTCAGCTTCAACCCCAACATCTCACCTTGCGGGGTGATCCACTGAACCATACGCCAAAGTTTCTGAATTCTTTTTGATTTTTCCCCAATTTGTTAAACCGAGAAACTTATCATTTCCAGGGAGGGGACACCGATACCATCGACAACATCTTCTTTACCCCTCACAATATCTCCCCTTTACTTCGTAAGGCGAGATAAAAACAGCTAATTAATACAGGTACATAACATTCGTGTATATATTGAACCATGTTTCGCTAAAAGTAATACTGAGCAAATATGATATCTCACTCACCATGAGCATCCTCATACAAATTGGAAAGGACATCCTCGTACTCATCTAAGATTGTCAGGCAGTCTTCATGTCTGATCTCATTTTTGAACTGTATTGGTAGTGGATGCACTTCAGTCTTGTTTGTAGAATGATGGGACCTTGGATGTGTAATGTGTTTGGGCACAACTACCCTCTGAAAGGCCGTAAAATAAGAATATATTTTTGGCCATTCAGAAAGTGATCGTATAACATTATTTCGTTATTCTGGGATTAAACTCTCTTAATATAGCACAGATACTAGTGCTGAAAATTTGACTGGCCCCGTGCGGGATCGAACCAGCAACCAGCATGTATAATAGTTTATCGGTTGATTCTCCATTGACATTTCTAGCTTACATTACAACGCATATAAGGTAGGTGGGAAGAGGTGCCGACATACTGACAGAGCCACATGTCTTCACAGTATAGTCTTCCCTTTAACCTATTCTAAAGCACATACCTGAAGTTTATGACTGTATCTCAAATTTGGATCGAATAATAATTATCCGTGGAATAACAATAGGTCATTGCATCCGAAATGGAATGTCCTAATGACGAACTCCACTGTCTGTTTTTAGCTATAACTAGTTTCATCGCTTATTGACGTGTTTTTAATGCTTTATTGATCAATCTGTATCGCGGTCAAATTAACATTTGGCTACAATTTCTAAAAACAGCATATATAGAGGCCAATCACAACTATGGACTCCTGACTTGTATTCGATCCAGCCGAAATCTTTGATAGTACAATTGTCATCCAAGAATACCAGATCTCAGTATGTGTTAACCTTAGTTAACCCGAGTTAGTTTTAAGGAAGCAAAATGTTTCTTTCCGTGCCAATTATCGAACGGGTTCTAATATAACAATGTTGGCTTTTAAAATACCAGCAGGTACGAAATGGAAAATAGAAATATTAAACTTCATAGTTAGATCCTATTCGTTCATTCAAATTATCTTTCAAGCATTTGTCGAATTCATAGCTCCAAATTTCTCACTACCAACGGCTGAAGGACAGTCATTTTATGTGAATGTTTAAACGCACAATCGCATAACCAAACCTGGGACCTCAATATTCGTGACATTGATGAAGCAAGATACAAAGGTAAATACAAATGTTGCATTATTACTTGTTACCACCATATCTCATGAACGACTATGCATAGGAAAACCGAAATTACTACAGAAATGCCTGTGGTCATAGAGTTTTGAGATTGACCTATTTTCCGAAGTCATTGAGACAAATTTGACTACCAGTATTTGCCAACAGCAGCTTATTACCACCATATTTCAAGTATGGTTATGCGTCGGCTTGATGAACTCACGCAGGACACACATCTGTTAACCCTATCTGGGCTGGGCTTTTTGGGACCTGTCCAGGCATGGGGGGCCGAAATGCCTCCCCCCCTAACTATTTTTCTAACCCATTGAGCTAGGGAGCTGAAACTTACCACACTATACCCTTGGGCCAAGCTCTGCCAGAAAATGTAAAAGAAATCCAATAGCTTTGATGGCGTCACAGTGACGTCATTTTCCAAAACGGCATTTTTTGGTCGATTTTTCGGTCAGATTTTTCGAATCTTTTATTTATGCAATTTCTCCGCAAAAACTGCATGATAAATTAGTAAATATTAATGTGATGTGAAATAAAATAGTTTTTGCCCACTTTTCATCGCGGAAAAGCAGAAATGTTGAAGAAATATGACAAAAACATCACTTTTCTGGTACTCCACGTGGCCGCCATCTTGATTTTACCCATGATCCTCTGCTCAGGGGTTATGCAAATACGCTCCAAATGACCCCAATATGATAAACTATAAAGTCGCGGAGTTTCAGCTCTCCATTTTTTGTCGTTCCGGAGATAGCGCAGAAAGTTTGGTAGCGGGGCCATTTTGGCCCCCCAGGGTAAATTCATGATGGCGGCCATGTGGGGTACCAAAAAAAGAGATGTTTTCGTCATATTTCTTCAAAATTCCTGCTTCGTCTTGTTTGGTACCTAGAAACGGAAATGAAACTTACTGATATTCAAGCCATAAAAATAAAAGTACCATTGACCATTTGGTCAGATTTTATTCCTATGTCAAGAATGCTGTCTCCAAGAATGAGCATGTAGTTTCCATCTTTTTTGATTTATAAAAAGCTACATGGAAATACGGGATTCTAAAAGACCGTCATACTATGGGATTAAAGGGCCGTTTACCCATTTTCATATCCAACTTTTTGAATGATAGACAATTCCAAGTTCGGTTGTACCATGTCTGATCATTTCGACCAAGATTAGGGTGTTTCAGAGGGCAGTATTTTTGTCTAATGCTGTGTTTAGTATCAAGATCAACAGTTTGGCGGTAGTTTTGAATAAATCAATTGATGGCTCCCTCTTTGTAGACGATTTCAACATTTCGTGCAGTGGAAAAAGTATACACAATATTGAGAGAACATTACAACTTTGTCTAAATAGAATGTCTAGAAAATGGCTCCAATTTCTCCAGAGTTTCTCCATATAAATTGCTTGAAAGCTAAGTGCATGAAAGCTCTTGATTTGTTGAAGGTAGTGGGGAGGAGATCAGCAAACACTTCTCCATTTAGATCGATCACTTGTTCGTTCCAAACTTGATTATTGCTCTATTGTTTACAACGGTGCAAGCAAGTCAAACTTGGCAAAGCTAGATCCTATTCTCCAGCAAGGACTTTGCCTTGGAGCGTTCAGAACATCCCCTAAAGAAAGCTGAAATGTCGAAGCAGATAAATTTCCTTTAAAACTTCGAAGAATTAAAGTTCACAAAATTGCGAATCCTGCATATAACTGTGTTTTCAAACCTGTAGCAACTCGTATTAAGCTTAGTCAAATTTTACATAATAAGCTCTTACCAATTTCACAATGGCAGTTGGCTCAACCAGAAGTAGATGTTACACTAACGAAATATAAAAAGGCCAACACGAGCCAGCTCTTGCATGCACAAGAATTTGGTCTGCTGAGAGAAAAATACAGATCACATCAGGCTATTTATATAGATGGTTTTAAAGATGGCGAGAGAGTAGCATGTGCTAATATCTTTAGTTTCAAAACTAAAACCTGTCGACTACCAGGTAAAAGTTCGATATTCACTGCAGAAGCAAAAGCTATATTGTGAGCTTTGGAAGGTCTTGGGTCCACTAGAAGGGGGAAAAATGTGATATGTTCAGATTCACTGTCATGTCTTCAAGCGATTAAAAGTGGAACTTCGATTCTTCCCACTATCTTGAATATTCTACAATTATATGACTGTACATTTGATCAACAGATTGATATTGGGTTTTGTTGGTTGCCTAGTAACGTTGTCATCAAAGGTAATACTGAGGCTGATAGAATGGCTAAGACAGCCCTAGATAATGAGGTTGATCCTGTTGCGTCTTCATATAACGATTTCAGACCCTCTATCTGTGCTTATGTGAGACGGCTGTTTCAATATTTATGGGATGCTGTGAATAATAACAAACATCATGAGTGAAAAGAAAACTGTACGCTATACTCATCTGAACAGCCAGAAACGTTTCGATCAAGCCATGTTCAGGCGATGTAGAATCGGCCATACACGATTAACTCACGAATATTTACTAAAAAAAAACAGTCCAAAGGTGTATTCCATGCCACGAAGATCTCACGGTGAAACATATCCTTATCGACTGCATAGATTTTAAGATGCATTTTTATCGAGCGACTAATTTGGAGGATCTTTTTTGTCGAGTGAGGGAGGACTGCATCTTGGGTTATTTGAGAGGAATCGGTTGGTTGCATAAGTTGTAATGTGTGTATGTTTTAATGTGTTGGATTACTACCTTATTGTCTTGAGTACTTAGAATTTTGTTTGATCGTCGCTATATAGGTGAAATATTGCTGAACGCGACATTAACCTTAACTCTCTCTCACTCTTTGGCGAAGAAAAGTGGGCAAAACTATTTTATTTCACATCGCATTAATAAATACTTATCTATTAGGCAGTTTTTGCGGAGAAATTGCATAAATAAAAAAATTGGAAAAACTGACCGAAAAATCGAACAAAAAATGCCGTTTTTGAAAAAGACGTCAATTTTCTGGAAGAGCTTGACCCAAGGGTATAGTGTGGTAAGTTTCAGCTCCCTAGCTCAAGGAGTACGAATAATAATTAGGAGGGGGGGGGGCATTTTGCCCCCCTCCCCCAGGCCTCGACAGGTCCAAAAAAGCCCAGGGCAGACAGGGTTAATGGAGTACAGCTAAAATTGTCTTTGGGGTATTGCTATTATGTACGTACATCCGTTCATTAATCTTTATCTCATTACCGTCATATCTCAACAATGAATATTCCTGGGTACACCAAACTTATATCACACACGCATATGGTCACGAAACAGTACTCTATTGAAAATTGGTGAAACTGATCTGTTTTCGGGTCAAAAGTTCAAACTTAATTTTCTGAAGAATGACTGCATGGGAGCATCAAACTTGCATAACGCATGGATGAGATCATATCGAAGAATTCTATCGCAAAGCGAGATTAATCTATTGTTGGGGGTCATTTGGTCTAAGTTGTTACTTTGTCACCAATTGGGTTTTAACTACCACAACTCAAGAATGATAAAGCTTTGGCTTGCTGAACTTGCATGTGGTCTTGGGCTCGTCCAAGATAAGCATCAATTGAAATATTGTCACCTTGTGTGAAAGTATGTTCATCTCTGATTTGTCTTTACCACCAAATCTCAATAATATACAGCTGCACCAAACTGAACTCACACATTCATGTGGGCTGGAACAGAAGTCTGTCAAGAATTACTCAGATTGACCTATACTAAGCTGTAAATTTGACACCAATTGCCCTTTGTTACAATCAAACGCTTTTTTCAGCCAGGGACCTTTTCAACCAAATACCACCAAGACCGAGGGATTCACAGTGCTTTGTACGGTTCATATTATAATGAGTTTGTAACGGGATGTCCATGATAACAAATGTAAGTTCTAATATCTATACCTTCGCTTTATTTAACAAATAAAACACCAATAGGTCAAACTAAAGATTTTCAAGGTGACGACATGAAAACGTGGCAGAAATACAAATTATCACATAGATCATTTTGGTTCTTGTGATGGAGTTTTGGATATGCACTTGAAGTATTGGGCTGTGAGGTCATATCGCTTCTTGTAAGTATGCCGTAATCGTTTTCCCCCGCCTTTTATATGTTGCGTTAAATTGTGATCTTTTTTTATAAATATGCAGTTAGTGTATTTGCCTGTGGGATCATTTGACTTCTTGTCAGTACTCCGGCATCCTTTTCCACCACCCTGCTTATTTTTGCGTCTAATTAGGGATTTGGCGTTGAATGTATGTGGATATTGAAAAAGTCAAAATGTCTCACGGAAGAACTTGATGCTAAAGGTCACATACCGTACAGACATGTATCCACATAGGATTTCTCGACTCTCTATTACAACACATATAAGGGAAGTGGGAAGAGGTGCCGACATACTGACTGCGTCACATGACTTCACAGAGTAGTCTTCTGGTTAACCTATTCTAAGCACATACCAAGAATCTAAAGATTCGTGATATGTGTTGTATCTCAGGTACGCTTTTATTGTACCTGTTCATGTGGCAACTTGGATACTACAATCCCTCATCAGGACCTTATTGACCGTATAAGTTCATTAATAGTATCTGTGTTCAAGAAAACTGATCGTAGATATATTAATGTCGGAAGCCATAAAGCATTCTTTAGTTCGACTACATACAAGAGATATCATTCATGGGATGTTTCTTTGTTTATAGAGTTGCTTGAATTTCTCATTAAAAATATCTATGTGAAATTTGGCAACACAATATATCAGCAGTATATAGGTATTCCAATGGGTACTAATTGTGCACCCCTGTTGGCTGACCTGTATCTGTTCTCTTATGAATATGACTATATGCAGGCGCTTTCAAAAACCGATCCATTCAAAGCCCGTTCCTTCTCATTCATCAAACGCTATATAGACGATCTTCTCGCTGTGGATAATCGCTATATAAATGACGCAGTGAAGGATATATATCCACCTTCACTAGATTTGAAGGAAACTACAGACAGCCCTACAGGCACATCTTATTTAGATCTCTATCTCTATAAAAATGAAGCGGGCATTCTCTCTCGTCGACTTTATGACAAAAGAGATGATTACAATCTCGACATCGTAAACTATCCCTTTATGGACAGTAATATTCCAGTGGGACCTGCATATGGCGTATACATATCTCGCTTAGTAACATTTGCTAGATCCTGTGTGAAATGTGACGATTTTAATCAACGTCACAAAACATTGTTGCAGAAACTTATAAAACAGGGCTATTGCACCAAGCGCCTCCACTCATGCTGATAGCAAAATACGAACGTAGCGTGCAAGATCTATGGCGCTACGTTTCGTAACTTGTGTCTAATTCCGCTCAACCCGGGGCTAGGGGCCGTATAAACCCATGTACTTCAAGATCCTCATGGTACTCATATGAACAGTCACAATCAAAGCGTGACTGAGATACATCATTCTTTAGATGACGACTTTACAACGAATACTATGAATTAAGAATACTGATCAGCGATACGGATTTAATATTTTTGGAACATCATGATGTC
>JAVTVY010009905.1:0-43769 GCA_036873755.1 Hanleya hanleyi | reverse complement strand
TAGCGTTACGGTGGAAACCTTTACACCGCGCGCGCCGGGGTCAAAATAATTACAGGCATCCTCTAAATACGAATTATGGCAGGCCTGGCATTTTATACCATGGTATATATTATTCACAGGCAGCCTCTAAATACGAATTATGGCAGGCCTGGCATTTTATACCATGGTACAAAATAATTACAGGCAGCCTCTAAATACGAATTGTGGCAGGCTTGGTGATTTACAGGCATCCTCTAAATAGGAATTATGGCAGGCTCGGCATTTTATACCATGGTACAAAATAATTACAGGCAGCCTCTAAATACGAATTATGGCAGGCTTGGCATTTTATACCATGGTATATATTATTTAGAGGCAGCCTCTAAATGACGAATTCTGGCAGGGATGGCCAACCATACGAATATTTCAAGCATGCCCTAAAAGACATACAAACACGGTACATGGAAATACCGTCATCTGGTTTATATTAGTCCGAGATCTACCTTTGGACGGGAAGACGCCCGGTATGTCCGACAGCTGTTTATATGTTTAAATAGGACCATAATTGTTTACATAACGATCACACATATGCAGAGTATCGACATATGTCGATAGTTCAAATTCCGTTCAATGTTGATCTTTGCGGATTATGGGTAAATTTTCTCAGTCCTCGGAAAGGTAAACAGGGCTGTCTGGGTACCGTGAGCAATAGTGTTTGTGCAACCAAAGCAAATCACGTGCATATACGTGCGTATGATGAACCCATGCACTTCCTTTGACTTCTCCGTGTAAGTTTTCACCATCCAGTAGTACGACAGACCTTCCTGTGGGAGAAAAATATCCCAGTGACGTCACCGTATCTATTACAATATTATGAGTTGACTGTATCAAACTAAAGTCCGCGGGCTGTCAGAGAAGAACAGTGAACTAGGGAATATTGTTGGACTGCCCACTCGTTAGATGTTTATCGGTTGGTTGGTTGATTGGTTTGAAGGAATGGAATAAAGTATATTTGTTAAAATATAGTACAATTTGCTGACTTTCTTTCCACTTCAGGTATTTGGAGCTCAATCTCCAAAACAACGCTGTTCATTGGGAACCGACGCTTCCTTCCCCCGGATCACCCATCGAGATGGGATCGAACATATCCAGATTCTCATCTGGTATATACTGTAAATTAGAATACATAACTAGGGTATTCTTGTAGTATGGACGAAAGCAAGCGTATACGTGTTGATGTTGCCAAGACGCGAAATTATTTCCTACTCACACGTCTGTGGGTTAACTTCTGTTTATATTTTGTTGTAATTATGATGTGTATCTAGCGTGCTGGCAGATATAATTGCTAAAACAGCATTGTTGCACTGACGCCATAGACTGTTTTTACACTATTAAACGTTCTGGACATTGCAACCTGGAGTCGGAAATCCCACATGATTATGACACGGCCAGGTTTAAAACTGGTAGGGGATGTGTCGGAGATTTTCCTCCCCGTTCCATCCCCTTCGGATGTCATCGTTACCTCCAAGAGTAGGCTGTGACTTCACGCACTAAATATACAAATTTCCTGCTAGTACAAGCTAATATATAATGTAAATGATATTTCTGCTTCAAACAGCATGTAAAAGGCCTACGTCCCTCCTGGACGGATGTTCCAAACAACGATACACCCATGTTAACTGGCATGATTAATGATTAATGCATTGCTATAGATAGATAGATAGATAAATAGATAGTTTATTGCATGAACTGTGCCCCAGAAAAGGGCTAAAACGCATAGATACATACATACATGTACACGCATATATACATACAAAATATACAGACATAACATAATATACACAGTAAAATAATAGATAGGGTACTCATAATACCTCATTAAAAACTTGATGGCGGAAACTGCTTGCTTATTTGCACGGATATATAATGATATGTTAAACAGATTTACACAATGGTAATGTTATGCAGTATTCAATTATCTGTAGTACTGAAGCAGTCAAATACAAATTTTGCTACATTCCTGGTAATTATTTTGTCTGAACATGGAGGTATAAATCGGGAGGAGACGCAGATTGGGGTGATGAAAATGTTCAATGTACGATACCGACACAGTAGGGTACAGCGGATTAACCTGAGGGATTATAGCTGGCTCGACCATGTCCGCCGTTGATTCGGGGGTAGTCGATTTCACGCGCATGCGTGCCATGGACTTGCTGTCGACCTATTAAGCGTTGTGTATTCGAAGTGGCTATTGCCAATTAACCTCCCGCTGCGTTGATCACCATCGGGCGTAGTTTGTGTAAAAGAAGTTTTTGAAGTTTTGAAGAGACTTAGATCACTTAAATTACTTATTATTTTTGATCAACATGAGAAGTTCCAGGAGTAGAAAACCAGATTTTGTAACGGAGCGTACACGTGCCCGGTTAATGATTTTTGCAAGAAATACTTGTCCGTAAAAATGTTTTTTATTTGATGACTGATTCTCAGCTTACAAATGCATATCATGGGATATAATGCAATATAAAAACCTTAACCTTATAATAATCTCTTTTGTCATGTATACCAAGAAGATTGTGTGCAATAATCATGATAACTGAAACAAATTAAATTCTAAAGCTTACCGATACCAGATAAGTAATTCATATTCCTAGACTTGTATATCTGAAAGATGGATTGAAGTTTGATCAGTATTGTAGTTTAAGGGCCCCTTCTCATACGGATTTCGAACCTCATCAACTTTCAATTTCACGGTAAATTCTTAGTTCATTCAAGATGTTTACAGGCGCTATATTTTGAAATAGATAAATAATAAATAAATAACAAGGAGAGAGCGGAGGGAGATATAAATAGAAGAGAAGAAGAAGCGATTATGTACAATTTCGTCCGTCAGTTTATCGGTCAGGTTATATTGGTAAATAGGTCGGTTCCTGCACACAAGCGACAGCGTCTCCGCAGCTGTTCAATGTGCAGGTCCATTATCCTGGTTGTCTGTGGAAGAGTTGAAAATTGTAATTTCATTAAAATGTATAAAAAGAATGATACAATTAATCACGTTTTATGTATTTATAGGTACACCATATCATCAGTTAATGGAAGTCATGATTGTAAGCTTAACTGGTGTACTATTTCTTAATAGCAATCGTTTGTATGCAGACTAGAGGTTATAATTCATTTTTTGTTATTCTTGTTGTAAAATGTTTCAATAAACTGTTTCGATTTCAAGACAGATGGTAAGCATGATAAATAAAAACTACAACTTACAGTTTTATTCCAAGTTACTTTGGAAACACGTGAAAATTGCGCCGTTAGACTGCGTTGTATCTTGTGTAGATTGCTTTCAGAATTCCGTCGCCAAGTTATGAGACGTACGAAAGAAATTCTCCGCTTCTATAACGAATATTTTTGGTATAACATCTCACTCGGGCAGATTCTCAAGCGATGTGTTAATTAACATTTCCTGTTTCCAACGAATTAAGGAAACTATGTTATTGATACCGTGCTGGGTATTCATTAATATTTATCCATTAAACTGATGTTAAATATCGCTAGTCTGCCTTCAAATAAACTAGAGCTTTAGGCACTGAAACGGGGCTATTTAAATGTAAAATAGGCTGTTGGAATAATTCCACTAACTCTTTGATGTTCAGTTCCATGGCGAAAAGCCATACAATTTATAGTCTCACATATTTCTCTCACTAAAGATGTATAGTGCATATAGTGTAATTGTGCCCATATAAATATTTAAAAAAAATAACTTGTGACTGATGGGACAGACATTTATTATGAAACCAACCTGGTGAAATGATAAATAATGTCTTCTCTGCATGTTACCAATATTTGCAAAATATTTTTACTTTTGATTATAGAAAGAATATCCTTCAGCAGTGAATGGCAAAAGATGAATATTGAGATACAATGTAAAATCCTCATATGGCATCATATTATTTACATGTACCGGTACCTCCACTTGCCAGTACACCCCTATAGTTAAGTTTGGAAGGTTATAAATTCTTACAATGGTTGTATGCAGACTTGTTATATAGCTTACTGCTGTCTAAACATAATGACTCAAACTTTGACCCTATCAATTGACCCTATCAGCTAAGTAAATCAAGCCATTGACCCAGGTCATGCATGTGTCTTATTTTCTGAATGGTATAGAGGGTCTAGTGGAGAGAATGTTTGTGTGCTAGCCCTAAATAACATAGCCTGTATACAATTTCTGCAAGAATGGAAACCCAGAAAATTAGAATTTCTTGGCAAACATATGATAAGTCTGCCTTAAACTATTTTCTTCTGTATATGTTAAGTGTTCTAAATAAAGTTTTTATCAACCAGCGATTTATGACATCCTCTCGGGAAAACACTCTGAGTCAACCTCTGGATAGTATCCATTTTGTATTCATGCTCTAAAGCAGGAAATCTATGTGAAAATTACATCTGAACATATATAAGAATAGCAGAAAATATTTAACTTCACTAATATAGACCAGGTGACACAAAATCTAGCCAAAATAGTTGACCAAACTGTCTGCAGTAGCTGAATAACTTGAGGACTTTTTTCTTCTGCTCTTCCTCTCAAGCCTAAAGCAGTTGAATAAACGACCAGTCACCCTGGCAACGGTACCAACTGTGCTGAAGTTTTTCCTGACTGAAATACAGGACCATTAGTCCCTACGGGCCTACATAGCCCCGTGAAAAAGTGTTCTTTTCCCATTGTGAGGAACACCGCATGTATATATTTTTCGTGGTATTTACAATAATTTGTCCTGACTTGAGCAATATCTTTTTCTTGATTATAAATACCTGCAATCGCAATCTTCTAACGGCAAAACAATAGCATTCAATGGGCCTGTCAATCTCAAAAGCGACCGTTAAACGATCGCACTGCCAATTGTGTATTCGCGGATTACTCACCGAGCAATCAGCTCCCACGGGGGTATACACAAACGGACGCCGGGTCATTACTTAATAGCTTTTTTGAAGCATCAAATGCAGAGAAAATGCCAAAGTAATGCTTACCAATTCCTATTTTATTCAAATTGAGTTAAAGCCTCCCGGAAATGCTAAACAGCAGGATATAGATCTGTTTACGACCTTTAACATAAGCATAACTTTTCCCGATTTGAAATGCGGAAAGTGGGTTATTTTGTCATTAAAACTGTGCAATTTTCATAGTTTGGAAGAAGTCACCATGTATTTCAAATGGAGAAATATGTATATTTTCAGTCGCTTATTTTACACGAACGGGATAAGCCTCCTGTAAGAACCATAGATTTTCCGATTCCCTATAGTAATAGCTACTCGCTCACATTTTTGGGTCTGGAAATGAGGAAGTTAGCATAAAAGGAGAAAATACAATATAGATAGAGAAATGACAGCCTGTCCCACAGCTCAGCACCAATAAGACTAGCCAAGTTGACATGGCTTCGTTCGTTCCTACTAGCGAAGCCATGCCAACTTGGCTACAACAAGACATACTGCCATGACTCAAATATTGTGATAAGGGAAATTATTTGAAATAAATAAACATGACATATGCGCATAATTTTCACTTGGTGATTTCAGTTTGTGGAGACTGCGCACGATGACACCTCACTTCGGCCATTTCTAATTTAACAGAAAGGAATCGCAGGATCAGAGAGCGGCAGCGTACATTGAATATGAAAGACACGCCGCCCAGCTGGACGGCTTTTCAAAACACAAGAGCTCAGCGGGCCTGAGCGATGGCCAGTCAGTCCTGGCACGTGGAACAGTCTCCTTCCGATTTATACCTCCATGGTCTGAACAACTTAACAGTTTTATAAAAAGACCATCGTTTGATATATCGGATGTAACAGACTCAATATTCTTCAATAATATATCTCGATGTGCATTAAAAGCAGTACAGCACAATAGGAAGTGTTTTTCATCTCCAATTACCTGACAAGTTGTACAAAGTCTGTCACATCTGGGATGCTTGGTATACCTGCCACTTTCTATTGATAGTCAACTGCGTGACATATCGGTTTTCAAGTATTAGCAGATTTTTTTAATCAACAGACCGATAATAGTTTCCATCAATACGAACCAAATGTACATGCGGAGTTATTTGCTAGAGGACGAATACTTTAGTAGCCACAGTTTGTGTTTTTCACACATATGCTTACTCGTAAACGAGCGTTTGCTGTCAAAACAAATGATCCAGTTGTTAGAAAGATCCAAGTTGGCCTACACAACCAGCAGCACATTTTGATCATCCCTGTATATATTGGAATCGGGCAGATTTGACTATTAGTATCAGGCGATTCAAAACAATTGATGAAAATGATCAAATCTCAGCTTTCCGGTGCCATTTTTAGCGCTCTATTATTTTGAACGTATGCGCTTAGTTTCACAAATGCGTTTAAGCACTATTCCGATCATAGCTTATCAGTGATCCATAATATAAATATTTTGAGTGGTAATTCAGCCCCCTTCCTGTTTTTTTTTTTTCGTGAATATACCTTTTCAATCTGTTAATATTACTCAGACGCAATGAAAGTCACATGAAGCTATCACTCACTATTGTATAAGGACTTATATGGGTACGGATATTTTCCACTCGGAGAATTCCCCATTGGACAGTTGCTCGCTCCATCTTTAACCCAGAATATAAAAATGTCATTTACAACAAAAAAATCACACACACACAAATGGCCTATTATTTCTCATTGAAGCACGGAAAACTTACAGAATACAATAACTGTCTACCTTCACTTATTGGGAAAACAAAGAAGAGCCTGTCTGTACTATATACCAATGATATTAAACGCACCTGTTATACTGTTCAAAAGAAATACCAAATGTCGTACATGAATATTGTGCTATATTCATGTCCACTATATGGTCGCTAAACATTATCTGAAATATAACACTGAAAGGCATAACTATTCTTATTTTTCTATGGGTTCAATTCGAAGTGTCTAAGTGGGGAAATGTCCATTCTATCCATGTTATTTCGGGCTGAATTGGCAAGTAAGAGATCCAAGTAGTTGCACTACATGTACTCCTTTGAGAACACAGTAGACTGAACAAAAATTACATGCCAATGCTCCGATTACGCTGTATCACGTAACACGATGAACGTGGCAGTTTGAAATGAATGTAAAGTAAACAAACTGTGTCAATATTCGAGATACAAGTTGACTGGTAGATCAGAAGATAAGGGTGTGAGGAGTGATCAATGTACATCTGCCTTCAAAATATATACCGGTGTGAGCTGATACGGAAGGAATGGAATACCACTGATTGCAACTCTCAACTCCACAAATCATCACATTCGTGTGGTTGAAAGGAAACAAAGTTATTTTCAGTACTTTTATAATGGCGTCGACAAGGATGCTCCCCAAAACTATGCAATTACATCCTGCCCACAAGAAGCAATGACACTCAGAGTTATTCATGGGAATATAATTCATGTGTTTGTGATAGATTGTCACAGTCCAGGATAAATAACCATGAACATGATTCAAGTTTTATACGCTACAAACACACAGTGCTACAAACTGACAGTGAGTAAGACGCCATAGCAAATATGAACAGAAATGAGGCGTAGATAGTGTGTATATGAAATATGTATGTACTTGTACATCAAATGTCGGTTTAGTTGTGAGATAACAACCATGCAACCAAGCAATATATTCTCTACCATAATTGCCTCTGTGGTTGAAAAGATGAGGTGGTATATGGGGTGATTTGTCTTGTTTAATACCGGGACTTAAAATAACAATTCACGATAACCGTCTATTTCAACAAAATTTGGCAGACACATTGCTTAATATATGCGCAATAATTTTTTGAAGATTCAGGTAAAACAGAACGAAACAGAGTGGCTGTGTGTCGATTAGGCGTGAGCGGGGGGGGGGGGCTGTCGTTCATGTACGAAATTACACAAGAAAAATGAAAATAATATGATAGGAGCCGTCTGTTTCAACGAAATTTGGAACACCTCTTCCTCAATGTATAATCAACAAAATTACGAAATTTATCGAAATGTGCATTAAGACGATCAAGAAAATTAAAAATGTTTGTACCTGGTACCCAACAATGATGTATCACCGATGTGATTGTGAGGCGATATGAAAAACAAAATAATTGTTCGGTCATCACGTGACTCGTCGAATGGCCGTTTCAATGAGAATACGTGGTCCGTTCATTATATAGTAATTGTTACAAATTTAACGAAAACCAGTGGCGGAGTGCAGTGGGCGAAAGGTGGTGTAATATATGGCAATGAACTTTTTTTCTAAATACGGAAAGGACTCTCATAATATTAATACCTCCAAACCAACATTACTGTGACAAACCCACTTCAGCCATTTTTTGTTGTAACTGTGCGTGTGTGTGTTCTTGATAGTTATAGACACCGAATCACTGAAAGACATCAAGCAACGACTACGCTTGGAAAAGCAAAATCTGAAGAGTATGTACCGACCTAGAATTTTGAAAATTGGCTAAAGATAAATTTAACGTATGCTTGATAAAATAAATTCAGCATGATTGGATGGTATAATGGGCTACAATGAAACGCGTCCCCGTCACCCCTTCCCACCTCGCCTCCTCACCCCTCTCTAATTCTCCCACTTTTGCCACTGGGCAGAAAGAATCTCTTCCCCCTCCGCCAATTTATAAACGTCGTAAATATTCAGTAGGTCATGCCGTACTCCACCTCAGGTTTGCGCTGCTATTTCAAGTTAAATGAAATAATTTCGTCTTAGCACAGCTTTACTCAGCAAATGAGATACAATCCAGACCGTATCTGTACTTACGAACCCTTCTTGCTGATTTCCACTCATAGTTGGTGATTAGCAGCAGATATGGATAGTTAAACCCCGCTGTCGTCTGCGCGTCACCGATAATACGGATAAGAGACACACCCATCCTGCCTCACGAACATTAATCTCTACCACTGCCTCGGGCCTTGACATTAAAGATCAACCGCCCAGATATAATCGGTCATTTCTTTATTTGTCACCACTAGCGGAAACACATTTGGGGCATCTAAACGCTGATTTTTACAAACGTCACCAGTATAATCAGTTTAAGGGAACGATAACACTGGTGACATTAAGGAAAATCAGCAGTATGGGTTAGTGCCAAAACGGAACGCACAATACCGCTAGTGGTGACATTTTCTTGAAATCATCGATTGCGTCGAAACAAGATCAGTAGGAAAAGGGACCAAGTTACTGGTGATTTTTTGGCACTTTGTCACCACAGCTTGTTCACAGTGTTAGATCCCATGATTCCATGGTTATGAAACATGACCTCTATCAAAAACGTACATTTTGAAGTAATGACAAATAGGATATACTATTTATAAGAACTATTGGGGAATTCTTTTGACAGAAGTCAGATCTTATGTACCAAAAATTGAAAAGTTCACAAACGTGTTTAAACGTTAGTTTTAATCAAAGATCGAATAGTTTTACATAAACTGTTGCATCAAATAGCCTGATTTATATATGAATTGATGATTTCATGATATCCAACCTGTTTCTAGCAATTCAGTAACAGCAACAACAACAAAATCACCAACATGACGAGTTTCTAATCTCTTATCATCTCTGATAAAACAAACGAAGATTTGTCGTCAAGTGATTCAGGCACGACACTAACGATAATACATTCTTCAGATTTTTTTGTTACCCCACCTCGACCTCTCCCGTTACTCTATCATTTTTTATAATTACATTTTCCTCTTTTCTCGTTGTACTGCAGACAAAACCCCAAAACACATAAATGCCAAGTAAAAGAATGACTGGAATTTCCGCCAACGTTTATCATTTACCAGTGCGGTGGTATTTTGCTTCCACGAGCGACACGCTTACATTTTCTTCTGCGAGTTATCTCCCTTTAACTGGTATCAGCAAAATAACAATGACTTTCAGCAGCTTGCTTTAGCCTACAACGTGTCGTCTGCCTGCTGTCAGCGAACTCGGAAGTTTTTAACGAAGGCGCATGGATTATGTAGCTTTTTTGAATTAATTTCTATATTGAAAGCTTTAGCATCTGCCTACTCAGTCAATAGAACCCTGTCGATTTAGTTCATTGTATATACACCTAGATGGGGTTCAAGAATTACTGTCGACATCAGCAGAAAAATACCGAACGATGCATACAATCGAGCTTTGAATTCTGTGCTTAGATTTCGTTAAAGTTTGTTCATCGTTATATGACACCAGTTTCCCTTTCCCCTCATATTTCAGGTTGCAAATGTGGAAAGAAAGCCAGACCAACTAGGAAACTCTACCGGACATCTGGCTTTGACTTTGGTAAGTGCAGATGAGAAAGAATTCAATAATAATTCAAATTGTGTTGCTTTCTAGAGTGTATATCTTATCTCCTTTCCCAGATATAGAGGCGTCTTTCAACACCAGGAAAGTTTGGAGAGAAAGACTACCCCAATAACTAAACATAGGAATACCCAACATCCCAATATTATGTAACTGTGAGGTAAATGTATGTGAGTTAATGCATAGAAAACGCATGGTTAACAAATGGCAAAGTGGTTGTTTGGTTAAAAATACAAGCGTGTGGTCCGTCATTCAATATTCAACCATCGTCCATTAAAGAATTTCCGCGTCCATATTCCAAAGACCTATTCCACATAACAGCATTAGCATTAGCACAATAGTGTAGCTAAACAATAATGATTTGTGACGTTGAAATAAAATCGTCACAGTTCACACAGGATATCGCAAATACTACTAGGCGTGATATGTATACGCCACATGCAGGTCTCACTGGAATATTACTGTCCAGAAAGGGATAGTTTACGATGTTGAAGTTTTAATCATCTCTCTTGCTATAAGGTCGATCAGAGGAAAGTAATGTATTTCGAAGGTGCGATCAACGTGTGGCAACTGTACAATGCTTTCGATCAGAGCCATGGTTATGTATTTAAAATCATTGAATGCATGATTAATATTTATGTATTATGAACGGATCTCACATTTGTATTCATTATATGGATAAAGTATGGCCAAATGTAAACCTATGATTAATTTAAACGAACCCGAGACGATAGGCACATATCTGTTTTTGTTAATATATTCGCAAATGGACGGATATTGTTTGACAAATAAATGGTTGATGTTCACAAAATCATGATTCATGTAAGAGGAACGTAAATGTACTGCTGGTGTGCGGCAAATGTATATCCATGTTTAGCAAATGCAAGACTAATGTATCGTGGATATATAATTATGTACAGCAAGCGTTAAGGTTAATAGACATGGAATGTATGGCTAATGTATGGCAAATGTATGGTTAATGTGATGCGAATGCATGGTATATATTTATGGTAAATTTATAGCAAATGTAAGACAACTATTTGAATAATGTGTGGCGAATGTAGGCCTTATGGTTGGTAAAGCATAGGTTTGTATGGTTAGTGTTTGACTTTTGAAGGACAACTAAATAGCCTAAAATATGACAGTTGTATGAATAATGTATGGCTTCTAATGATTGAAAACTGTTATCTCTCACTCCTTAAGAAACCATCTTATATTTACTCCTCAACCCATATCAGCAATTATATTCATTCTACCAGAATCATGTACAATTTTCAAAGCATATGGTTGTAACATCAGACTTTAGTGAAACAATGTTTTGACTCTTCTTTTTTTAAATTTCCCCAAGAACACCAACGGATTAGGATCAGTATACACAATGACATCACCAGAGCTGTTGATTACATACACTTCAAAATGTCGCAAAGCCAATACAAGACTCAACGTTTCCTTTTCAATGTTGGAATATGCCCGTTGGTGTTTATTGAGGTTCGTTACTAATTGCTCACAGGTTTGTTTACCCCAGCTCCTACCCCTACGTCGCTAGCATCTATTGCTACCTGGAATGGTTTAGAAAAGTTTGGAGCTGCTAACACAGGTTCGTTGCTCAGAATGGCTCCGAGTTTCTCCAAGTCAGTCTCACTGGATACTGGCCAATGACAGTTGACGTTCTCTTTCGGAAGATTGGTCAGAGGGGTAACATGGTTACTGAATTTTTTTTACAACCTTCCTGCAGAAACCACCCATTCCCAGAAATCAAAGTAACTGGCTTTTAGGACTGAGAACAGGGAAGGTCACCATGGCTTTGACCTTGGCTTCAAGTGGTAGTACTTGATCTTGACCCACAACATGATACAAATAGGTGACCTGGGCCTCAGTAAACTCACTTTTCTGCAGAATTGTAAAATGATTTGCCTTGGCCAGTCTGTCAAATAACTGCCCAATATGTTACAGATGGTCAGGTCACCAATCCCCAGTGTACGAGTTGTCACAGCGACACAGCTCACCAATTACCAATATACGAGTTGTCAGAGCATTTCCATCCTAGCTCTCTAGATTTGTATCTAATTCCGCTTATGCCGGTGCTAGGGGCCGTGTGATCATGTCATCCAAGTTGCCACATGAACAGGTACAATAAAAGCGTTCCTGAGATACAACACATATCACGAATCGTTAGATTCTTGGTATGTGCTTTAGAATAGGTTAACCAGAAGACTATACTGTGAAGTCATGTGGCTCTGTCAGTATGTCGGCACCTCCTCCCACTTCCCTTATATGCGTTGTAATCCCATGCGTCACTATCAATCAATGTAAGCAACACAATACTCCAATCAGGTTATGACATGATTAATTAAGCGCTGGAATCTGGAAGGAGTCTTTTTCATCCCAAAAGGTATGCCCTTGAACTGATATAAAGCATCCGGTGTTATGAACGCAGATATGTCTTTTTAGCCCTATCAGACAAAGCCTTTTAGCAAGTCTATCTTGGTCACATAGGCAGCCTGACCGACCCTATCAATACACTCGTCGATTCTAGGAATCGGATAGGAATCTGCGCACCCCACAGTGTTTAACTCATGATAATCTGAATAGAACCTTTATGGACCATCTGGCTTAGGTATGAGTACAAAAGGCGACGAGCTCCAGCTTCTCTGGTTTGGCTCTATAATATCATGATCTAGCATGTAGTTAACCTCTTTTCGTACCTGAGCTAACTTTTCAGGATTAAGGATGTTATTTAATAGACTGAGCCTCATCTACAACCACGTCATGAACAGTAAGACGGGTACAACCTGGTTCATAAAACGTTCATAAAGTTAGACCGCGGTTCGCAGTTCGCAGTTCATTCTTCGAGGAGACCAGCAATTATTTCTTCAGATATGGAAATCTGTATTTTTTTATTATGAGTACTTTGAACTCCAAACTCTGAATAGCAAGAGAGAATGTCATGCTCTATATCTTTGCATATTCATATCCCAAATCAGATGCCAGGGGGCGACGCTAGGGGCGCTGTTATGAGTCGCTAAGTGACTGGTCCCGAATAACAAACTGCGAACCGCGGTCTAACTTTATGAACGTGTTTTTTAGAACATAATGTATTCATGAAGTAAATCCTTAGTATCTGCTCTCTGCTATTCAGACAAATGACTCAATAGTTTGAAAGTTCCATAGTAGTCTCTCCTAAGTCTTTATTGTCAAGTTCTTCAGTAACACTTGGGTCACTGTCTTCCTGACTAACTACATTAACTACCCCAACCGATAGACCTGGTTCACGTTCATGAATTTCTTCAGTATGTTAGTATGGAGAACTATCTAAATTGTTGACCTTCGAAAGTTCCTTTCTATGCGATAAGATCCACTAAATATAGCTGTCAGTGGTTCATCTTGCAAGGGTAATAAGACCACTGTTTTCTCCAGGACTAAAGGCCCAAGCCTTGGCCTTGGTGTCAAATCAGGATTTCATGGCCTTTTGAGATGACATAAAATGTTATTTGGCTACTTTGCATGCCTTCGTGTGTCTTCCTCTGAAGACAGCTACATAGTCCAGGAGGTTAGTCTCATCAATCTCGTTAAAAAACCTCTCTGTTATCATCTTTAACGGACCTCTGATCTCCTGTCCGTAGACCAGCGTAAATGGGCTAAAACCTGTTGACTCAATGGGCATTCCCGTTGTCGCAAATAGAATAAATGATATACCTTTGTCTCAATTGTCCGGTTATTCGAGAACTTAAGATCTCAGCATGTTCTTCATAGTCTGGTGATAAGACAATAACTCGCATAGAGGAACGACACAACGGGAATTTCTCCCAACAAGCCTACTTCACAGTGAAATTACACAAATTCCCAACAAAGGAAATAAACCACTACATCTACACAACATAAAATGATTTACTAATTGAGAAATTAAAGGAAGGCAAGATTGCAGTATCATAACACAAAGTATTAGATTAAACATTAAACGTGTCGCATGTTTAAGTTATGTAGTTCAAGTGATGTCATACTTTGTTTTCGAATCCTCCAGTAGAAGACCAACGCCGTTGTGGGTTGGCCCACTGCAGATGGAACTGTTGACCGGGGTGGCAAGTAATGTTGCGCCCTCTGGTTCGAAGCGCATTTGAAGGAGACATGCCGAATCGAAAATTCAAATTATCCCCCATGGGATGAAACCTCTATCCGACGCCCCTCCTGAGGTTGAACTTATCCATCGTCACTTCACGCAAAATGGCGGAAAACCGTCTAAGGGTTAACCTGGAAATTCTTGACCACAAAAGGATCTTTCGTACGACGAATTTTAATTTATCTTGTGCATCCAGCATAAAATTTCCCGAATGCAAGTTGACATGAAGTTTCAGATTACAACCATCTTTGTGTCCTTCGAGGGACTATCTGCCCGAGAAGTTGCGAAGGGCGTATTCAATGTACTGTGAACAGTATCATTTTGAGATTTAGTTGTACTTTTTCTTCCTTATTGCAGCGCTAAGAGGAAAACCTATATACAGTTTACGGACAGGCGAAAATGCTATCACTCGCGTTCAAGTTCTATCGGTGTTGGCTTCCGGTAAGGTGGCAATTCAGACCGGAACTAGAGTGGAACTCTGGTCCAACTTTACTTGCATCTGTCCAGAGATGATTCTCAACAAAGACTACTTGATCCTAGGATTCGAGGACCAGAAAGAACACAAACTTCAGTATCGACAGAATTCTATAGCAGTTCCATGGAGGGAGAAATGGGAGAAACGTGTAAAGGTATTGTTTGGGGGTTTAACACAGACTCATAGGTAGTTGTTGTGTTATCACTCGCCTCTGATGTCGGGTTGATATCGAATCAAACCCAGAGACGCCACAGGGACCGAGGGGTTCAAGAGGTGTCAAACAGACGTCAGCGGTGATTGGCAACGCAAAAACTACCGATATGGAGGTTTTTAGACCCCGGTCTAATATGAAAAATCGAATACATTTGGCGTGGAGGTGATTGTTGCTTCACTAAAACCCGAGGCAGGCTAATTATTATAGAGCAGAAGATTGAAATGTTATTTAGAGCAAGAAATAGCTTCAAAAATGATGGACGATGGCGTTTAAATGGGGAATGTGCATAATGCTTATTCAGCATAATAAGTATTCTTTGAGGTATTTAATTGCGCAAGAATAATTGTAGAGCCGATTTTGCGGGTGTAATTATTTGTAACTACTTGCTATCTGGCATTCGTTCGTGAAAATATGACACTCATTTCCAGTGATATTAGGAAAACTAGCCACAACAGCCTTCATGTTTGTATATTTGTTCATTTACTCGGTCACTTACAACTGGTAACATTCATTTCGTGAAGGCTGCCATCTTGTTTTCGTGCGACCTTGGCGACCTTCCGCCCCGTAAATGTTTTTCCGTGAATACAATCATTGTAACGTATCTACTGGTAGTGAAAAAATATGACAGCTAGGCTTCCCATTTGTTAATACGGTTTGAATTTATGCGAAAAAACGAGGCAAAAAGGTGTAATTCAGGGAAACCCAAGGGAAAATTTGGTGGGAAGTCTGACCTAATTTTACACGGTCGTCTAAGCTCGTGCCTCTATATGATCTAACTATCCGCTTCCCATGTGAAATGCCTTAACCCCGGAGTTTCTATATGACAACACAGAGCAAGGCAGAAGAAAACGGAACGGAAGAGTGCCGAGCTAAAGCGAACGTAGACGACTACTGCAAACAACTCACAGTGATAAGATATCTGCTCAGTGAGCAGGTTGTTTCTACTGGTGTTATATTATGTTGTCGAGTGTTCACACTTTTGAAGTAACCCTCTGAAAAGAGGAAGAACATTATTTTGCCTCCTATTTGTCAGATACCAAAATATTTGAATATAATTCTTTGTGAAAATCTTAAAATTTGTGGATTTTCTCGGATCCGTTTTCCAGAATACGTGGAATGTATTACACACGTCAGATTCGAGATTTAGTTCTACCAGCCATGGTCTATTATGAATTTCCCAACCACCTGACTGGGACATAATAATGCCCCAGCACCCAGTCAGATTTTCGGATAGGATTTCTGCCCGAGCAGCACACCAGCGAAAGTGACATCAAAAATATTAAAAGCGATTTCCGATTATTTTTCTGCTATTGGGGGCAGGGACAAGTGGAGTGAGCCTGTTAAACGGAGCATGCGCTGTGGGGAGTTTATGAATTTCCACTTCCGTAATCGGAAGACGTTATTAATAAGACACCATTAACTCCAAGCAGACATACCATACTAAACACTAGCTGATTTGTTGCATATCATTCCCCAAAATCCAATGAAAAATAAGTTGTTCAATTTTTGTCTTCAGAACTGGGCTAAAAGGTCCAAAAGAGGAAAAGGAAAAGGCAACAAAAAGCGAAGAAAGGCCCGGAAACGAAAAGAAGACAGAAAGAAAACAGAGGGAGAACCTAAAAAGACGAGAAAGAGGAACAAAAAGAGTGATGGAAAAACTGGGGGTTCAAAGTCATCGAGGAGCAGAAGTAGAAAAAACAGACGTCGTGATGGGTAAGAGCTTATAATAGTTCTATCTGATTCGGTCATAATATTTGAGTGAAATGATCGACCTTTGACCATGTGACATTTTTGAACAATATTATAACTATTCCTTACCAAATTCGAATGTGTTGTTCCAGTAACCTATTCAATGTTATTTCAATGTGTGGTTCCAATAACGTGGTATTCAATGTGTGGTTTCAATGTGTGATTCCAATAACCTATTTGACCTATTCGTTCATCCGTCCAAGTTACTAATTTCTGTTTCTGAACACACTTTCCTTTGATGGAAGTTGAAGAAAAATAGGTGATCGCATGGGCATATGATTTTATGAGCAAAAAAATACAAAAAAAAATAAAAAATTAACACAAACAAATTCCCTTCTTACAAAGGTATCTTGGTAAATAAATGGTTTCTCTTATTTTGCAGGAAATCAAGGAACAAAAACCGACAAGAGTCCACCGAATCAAAAGCTGTGTTGTAATAACCCCAAAACATGTGGCCTTTATATCCCTCGTTTAGCCCATGATGCATTGTGTTTCCCTGGCAACTAAATGCCAGGTGTTAATCAAAAGAATATAATTCATTCGCCGTGCCATAGCTTTAATTTGATGTGTCGTGTTACATACAGGACTTCACATCATGCTGCACCTGCACTGTGCGTTAACAATAGGCCTGAAGACTTATGATGTTTTATCCCTCTTCTATCTACATCAATGAGAAGTAAATTACAGGTGGGGATTATAATGCTATTGAATTTTTTTTCACCTCCTTCATGTAAGACGACATCAATTTAATTGCCCGCGCGAGGTCGCTGGACTGGCACTGGATCTTGTAAGCCTTTAATTAACATACAGGACTTCAAGCCTTGCTGTGCCTGTACTCGGCATTGACACATTAAAGTTGTGTAATATATGCTACCTTAGATTTCAGGATAATTGACCTAAACCCTGATGACGTATGATCCCTCTTTCAATCACTTGACGATTTGTACATTCATTCATCTGAATGACAGGTGATCAGTCATCCATAAATCTAGCATTTCCATTATGTAAAACGACCCTAATATAATTGTCAACACAGAGTACATGTGCCGCAAGGCGTGAAGTCCTATATGTAACCCGATACACCAAATTAAGTGCACAAGTTCGGCTGCGCCAGTCCAGGAACCTCGCGCTGGCAATTAAATTCAGGTGACAGGGTAACTGAATTTTATTGCGGTCCGCACTATCCATTTAATTGACATGGCTGTTGGGGGCCTACATTGCATCGTGGGATAAAAGTAGGATAAAACGTCATCAGTTTTGAAGACTATTGTCACCTGCCAAGAAGATGAATGGACGCACACTTCATTACACGATGACGTCATCAGGGTTTAGGTCTATTACATTAATGTCGTGTTACATAAGCGATGCCAGATAAACTTTAACACCTGTCATGAAGTTGACGATGCGCAATGCATCATGGGAAATTATCCGCTGTGACCATTGTGGGAACGATTTTGATGTTGATTGGTGCTTACTCTGTATCATCTCCATTTCACGCGTTACAAGGAGAGAGGAGCACCTCTTTCCCCTTGTTGGAAAAATACTCTGCGATCAGTTACCGATTACACAACAGGTGTAGAAAGGATTCAGCACATATTCGTTCTCTATTAGATGCGATTCGAGATTCGGCTATCTTACCTTTTAAAGAGAGAAGTTAAAGTGAATGCCTTGGTTTGTTGAGCTATATTTGGTTGTCAGTTCTCTGGTCAGGGCTGAATCGAAACTTTTAAATGTATATATTAGTCGCATATGTAGCTAAAATAAGATGCTGATTGGTTTTCAGTGCCAATCTCCATAGACTCGTGGTGCCGAGGAGTAAATAAAAGGCGTAAAGTAATTTGTATACCAGTATTTGAAAAATTCATATGCCGGGTACTGGTGAGTTTCCATTTTATGGCATGTAGGAGATGTTTTATGTAAAAATATTCAACTTCTTCCTTGTAAATATGCTTTTTCCGTTGCCATTACTGACGTCATAGAAGGATTTACCAATGAAATCCGACCGCTAAGGATAGGTGACGGTGGGTTCATATTGGTACCTAAGTGACGTCATCCTTTGCAATCTACATCAGAAAGTATCTTGTTTGAATTTCCTGTAATGTGCTATTTCCTGAATAATTAAAATATTAAAGAAAAATATCTAGTTTGGTGGACATTAAGAAAAAATGTAAAATGATGAACTGCAGTTTTGCGAATCATGTATTTTCTATCTTCATTAGATCAGTGCCTTTAGTATTTGCGACGATTTGCTTACATACTCGCTAAAAAGAACTTGAGTGAACTGTTCCACCCAAGTTTGAGTGAAATATACCTGTTCACTCAAACTTGAGTTACTTTTCACTCAACTGAGTTACTTCTCACTCAACTTGAGTTACTTTTCACTCAACTTGAGTTAAAACCACTCAAGTTCACTCAACTTGAGTGGAATCAATTTTCACTCTTATGCTTGAGTGAATGTCACTCAAGTTGAGTGCATTTAAGTCAAGTTGAGTGAAAATCTCCCTCAAGTATTGAGTGGGATCAATTTCCACTCTTACTTGAGTGAAATTTCACTCAAGTAGGTAGGTTACTTTTTAATAGAGTATTTGTAGATGGCCACAGTGAGGCTGAGCTTATAGAGTATGTCCTTTTTGAACTTCTTTGGGCAGATATTTTAGGTAGATTTTGAAAATTCCCGACTAAATCTGTAGGTTAGAATACACTATTGATTTGTCCCGTACACCCCAGGTTAAACAGCTTCATCTCGCCCTGGAAAACTGACCTTTCTGTATCTTAGCCTGAAACTACATACACGCTTAAAACTAGTGTTGAAACTTACTCGTAAAGTGTTGAAATAACCCTTTAAATGTGTCCACAGGGACAACACTTAAAGGGCAGTCCCTGTGGACACACTTAAAGGGTTATTTCAACACTTTACGAGTAAGTTTCAACACTTTAGTTTTAAGCGTGTACTTTCACGTGAAATATACCAAACCCAACTGCAGTCCAACTGATTTTTGAGAACGTATACTGTTTTGTGAGACAAGCACTTTTCAGCGTTCAAGCTGGTCACGTGGGTACCGTCGTTTGTCCTGTACAGAACACAGGGTCGCCACTGTCACAAATTGTTCAGTAAATAATCGAGAATGATATTATCCAATAATAAAACAGCTAACAACGGACATCGACCTTTGTAACGTCATTTACTCTATTTTAACCTGTAGCTGGATATCACGTGCATTGTATCAGTCGTCGACTGGTTGGATTTGGAAGTGATGTCATGCCCTATTTGTTTAAAATTGTCATTTCAAAACACGTCTTAAATATTATGAGAGTCATTTATATTGGCGTTATATTTGAGGTCACCGAGTACATTTTCTGAAAGTGGTATCAAAAGCATTAAATTTACTTGATTTCTTAAATCTGCAATACGCAGGAAAAATACCGAAGTATATATGGTACAATATCGGATATCGCAAATCGAGACGGTTGTTTGCCAAAACATTGTTATGGATGGTATAGTGGGTCCAAATGTGTCATTGTTGTGAGATCCAACATGGTTTTATTCAGTTAAAGGATTTTTGTCTGGCTGGTTTGAATTTTAGGAAAGCTGCCTTAATCCGTCCCTAGTGTGATGACAATTGGGAAGGCATGAAATTATTGAAACGATTATTCGAAGCAAGGGGGGGGGGGGGTCTATAGTTGTCTAAAAGTGGGCCTATACTCTTAAGAAGATCACACCAAAACTACGAAAGCGTATTATATTGGAGATATGGTACTATATAGTGTCCGCCATTTTGAAAATTAATAATTGACGAACTTTTTGAAAAAACTGACGAAGGCGTTAATCTCGTTATAAAGATGTGGCAGTTGAGAAATAGTTCTACTTTGCCATCGATAACTCCCTGCATAAAACTAATGCTCTCTGTCCAAAGTCGACTTCTAAAATGTTAAAGTTGAGTTAAAACGCTGCTTTTACTGAACTTTTATTCTAAGAACGATTTCATTTTGTTCTAAGATAGAATTGAATGAACAGATTGTATGCGATCTCATTGAATATGATATAGCGGTATTATATAATGGAGCAGACTGAAAATTAGCAACCGAAAATATTTTCTACAGGAAAATGATCAGTTTAAGTAGGATTATTAAGGATTCGATATTCGTGGTGCTGTGAGGGAAGTACCCAGCACATTATGCTGCTTCTGTATATATTTATTGCATTTCTGGAAAATAAATTCTGTAAAATACTATTTTGTTTTCGGTATTCTTGGGTATATTATTCGCATCAGAGTGAAGAATATGGACTAAGGATGATAATGTGTGTTCAGTGGGGAAATATACCAGAATGATGCAGAGATTATGTTTATAAGGATAAGTAGTATAACCCGTCTATATGCCACAGAACCGCATATGTCTTTAAAATGGGAGAGGTTTCCTCTCCACATATGACCTTTGACCCCTATAATCCTGCGTGACGTTAGGGTACAAAACTAGATCAATATAGGATCCCCGAGAGTTAAAAATAGAATACGAGTGTGTTTTTTGACGAATGGAGTAGGTCGAACGAAAATGATGTCATCAAAATCGACAATAGCCATTATCTCGCGAATGGCAGAGGCTAGAGATATGAGACTTCGACTAATGGACACCAAACAATGAAGGCGTGAGTTTGAATACACCATCAACGTCATCATGGCTTTATCAGGGCGGAAGTAGGTTTATATCTCGGAACTGTGAAATCTCTCATCTACGAGAAGCTACCGATGAAATAAGCGGTAGAGAGGGATTATACTGAACAGCATTGGCTTGATTAGAGACCGATTTTTCAGGGGAATTATGGCATAAACCCACCCCTAAAACTAAAATTAAACCTAACAAGCATCAGATCGGACAATAATCAGCTGTCATCCATAAAAGAATTTCCGCGTCCATAATCGAAAGACCTATTTCATATGACAATTAGCATCAATTCCAAATGTGAATGAAATAAAAAATAACAATCCGAACCCCCGTATCCTAAGGCAAACATACACGATTCCATGCTTTGATCGAGGGACAGGTCTGCCGGAGAATTATTAGGGCCATCTGTCCCCAAACCTTTACTATTGAAACGAGACAAGAGATAGGCGGACAGATGAGTCAGATCGTTTATACCGATTAGTATTCTTGCCTTTCAATAAAATCCGGGAACAGAAACAAGTGGAATTCATTTTAAGACATGTATACGCACTTACACATGTTGGCGCCAGAGAAAAGTTAGGTCTGATGTCTGAATATACGACTCGTGTAGACCTAGCAGTTCTCTCCCCGCTAAAGGAGGAGAGACCTAGCGGTATATCATTTAGAAGGACACGTTCGACCAGAAAATGTAGAGCACAATCTTGCTCGGCAAACGAATCGATCAAACATATGTCAAGCTACATACCTTAAATTACAACACATATAAGGGAAGTGGGAAGAGGTGCCGACATACTGACATAGCCACATGACTTCACAGTATGGTCTTCCGGTTAACCTATTCTAAAGCACATACCAAAAATCTAACGATTCGTGATATGTGCTGTATCTCAGGTACGCTTTTATTGTACCTGTTCATGTGGCAACTTGGATGATATGACCACACGGCCCCTAGCACCGGCATAAGCGGTATTAGATACAAATCTAGAGAGCTATGATGGAAACGCTCTGAACTCGTATATTGGTAATTGGTGAGCTGTTTCGCTGTGACAACTCGTACACTGGGGATTGGTGAGCTGTAATACTTGAGGATCCCGGTATGCTTACAACCACGATCATCTCAACAGGTACTCCTTTTCTCGGTCTTTTCTCTCGCTCCTGTTGCGTTTTCTCCTCGACTCAGTTCAAACTTTCGAAGTTGATCAGACGCGCATGCGTCAACTAACCGGAAGATAGCGATAGTGACACCATCACGGTGGTTATCCAAACAGGTCTCTACCAGTGCAAACGATCTCTGCCATGTCTACCATCCGTACAACGACACGGGTAGAGCGCGTTTGCACTGGTAGAGACAGTGTTGAACAACAGAACAAGGTTTAACCTACTAACCCGTGGAAGCCGTGTTGGCACTGGCATATTCAGTGCTTGTTTGGTTCCTAGTGCGCAAAATATGTTTCGTCATCTCTCTATACTGATTTCAGTAAATGTTTCGCGTAAAGTTTTAGTCCGATAATGGAGGCTCCTACATGCCCAGGGAACGAGTTTATGTCATAATTCCCTCAAAGAATCGGTCTCTAATCAAGCTCATTTCATCGGTAGTTTCTCGTCGATAAGACGTTTAACATTTCCGAGATATAAACATACGGCCATGGGAGCTGTGGTGAAATAATAGCCCTACAAACCTACCAGATTAAATAGGAACGTTTGTGAGTGTTGCAGGTAAGTGACGACTCAGAATAGGAAAAAGGTTTATTTCCTAAGATACCAGCCGTTTAAACTCCACTCGCTCAAATACAGCGGGTTGAACCTAGCAAACCTATCCCACATGCAGATAACATATAAGTGTGGTGATTGGAGGAGAGAACGATGTAATCCATAACAAGAAGTCATGTGATCCTAGGGCCTGATATACTGTCAGTATTGTTACCCAAAGACATCACGAGATACAACCTCCCCACAGCGCATGCTCCATTTCGCAGGCTCCATTACCATCCCTGCCACCAATAGCGGAAGTTGGCCTATACTACGTTGCTATGACGTATAGGGGAAACCAACCAACGCACGGTTCAGTTTGAATCCGGCCGAACAACTCCTTTAGTGTTGCACATGAGCGAACTACTTTTCATATTGTAATAATCCCCAGGCCGAGAGGGGTATTATTGTTTTGAAAGAAATTGTGGTTTACCAAATAATAAAATATAGGCCAGTAATTCCACAGGTAATCCAAGTATTATTGACTCCAACAGGTAATCCAATGTGTAATCCAAGCGTAAGTGATTTCCACAGGTAATCCAGTAATATTGCTTCACTGTAACTAGGACTCAATGATAACACAGGTGTTCGGGTCTATATGGTTTATTTCCGTCATAGAATAATCAAAATAATATTACAATTGATCAAATTCACAATCGTGGATAGCACTACAGATGGAGTGAGCCAATGGTATTACCCGCCCCTCAAATGCGCAGTAATCTCGCCTCACTATACTACTGATCCCATGTTGGTATATGGTAATTCACATCCAGCCAATACTAACCGTATCAATGATATTACAGGTACGGGAGACAGCCTTAATCCCTATAAATTCAGTATGGTAAATACATTCCAATACAATCTCAATACAATTCCACTAAATTGGTACTGGCCAAGCTACGATGTGACCTCGCCGGCGGCTTGTTGCAGTCTGCCACTGCTCGTTACGACCCGGTATTTATAGGCTCCGGTGCCCGGGGCTGAGCACTACTTTCGCTCACAAAAATTATTGGTAAACAGTAAAGTATGCATTTCCAAGTTGTGCTCTACTTGTGCTTAATAATTATTTATGCTCATGTAACAATTAGCATCGAAAAATAAACTTATTTCATAGAATATAACAAATAGCACAACTTCCTTTACCCGACCCGATGATTTACCTATACCCACAACATGGCGAATACGAAATGCAGCAAGATGAACATTTAACAATAACATACAGTATATTTACAACAGAGTATGTAAGTGCTCAATTTGTGCTCCAACGTTATTTTATCTCTACTTTTAGATAACATAAACAGTAAGACTTGATTTATTGTAAATATACTAGAGCACAAATGTATATTCCCGGCAGTCGGCGAAGTCCACATACTTTATACATGGTGTACATTCCCGCCTGGTGCAAGACCAACTTTGACAACAAATATCTTTTAAATAACACCAGACCTGCCTTTTAACATAATGTTCCCCAGAAATATAGTTATCAAGGAATATTATCTTGAACGGATGATCTTGAAAGAAATATTAAATTGGAATTATAAAACACAATAATGGTAAACTTGTGCTGAGTGTAACCGCATTACGCACACACTTGTACAATAACAAACTGGCTATGTACATGAAGCGGGAGGGAGAGACCAGAACATGCTTGGGGGAAATCTTGAACAGGTCAGTAATTCATACGACGAAATGTTGTCCAAAACTACGATTTAATGTCACTATAAACACACGTAAGTCCACTTCGTAGGAAACTTGTCACAGTCTCTGAATTTGTACCAGTTTATGATACTTCGCGAATGAATGAGCCGGCGCCCATATTCCAACATATATTTACGTTGTCAGATTAGGGAATATGCCCCACAGGCATTACAATATGCTCTGTCCAGATAAACAGGGAAAATTATCTCCAGATAATTCTTTTCAACGCTAGGTCAACAGATGTATTATGAAGACTTGAAAAGTAATCGAAATGTTCGGTAAAGATCAATTTTACTATATATGATGTCAGTTCCGGCGATGTGCGCGAAGGCCCCGAATCCGGTCCAAAAATCTGACTGGTGGCTGGGGTGTTATTAGACCCCCAGCGAGGTGGTTGCACGAGATATTGCCGAAAATAGGTGTGTGCGCTTTTTCTGCTTTTGTTCATGTTGACACCTTGGATTATTTGATCACATGACCACCTAACCCCTGGACCGGATTATCGCACATAGGTACTTGAAGAGCTGTGATGATATCATGTTTGTTTCAATTGGATCCACCCCCATCCTTGGTTACGAAAAAGTGCCACAGGGGTTGTGGCAAGGTCCGGTTTGGCGCGTGGAAGAAGACGATAGAGTTCAAGGGGAAAAGCTCGCTAAGAGAAGTTTTGTCAAGGCCGCTTTTGACAAGGCCACTAAACATGCTAAGTAGATGTCAATGCAGGCAGCAAAGAAGAGGACGACGGTGTCCTCAGCCATTAGCTCGCATCGAGAATATAAAACATCAACAAACACATTTCTTCGCGAGAACATGATCGCCAATGTTCAATTGTGCTACGGAAGTCTCCGAATTTACGTCAGCATCAGTAAGTTGAGATGAACAGGCCCACTTCAGAGTTGGGGATGATGTGGGGGCTGGGTACGGGAATTCTCATGGCATCAGATTGTATATCCTCTATTATCATATATATCGACGGTTTGGAGGTTACAAGCTCTGACGTTGGAAGAATGGGTACGGTTTGTGGCTCGTAAAGTTTTTGCCACGGGGTGTGGCGAAATGTAGGTGGTGTGTTTTGTGCTTTTGACTTAAGAATATCCGGGGCATCCGATTGACACACGCATGAGACATGCAAACATACCAATGAGAAATAGTTGATTTTTTTCAGCGTCAGCTGCAAGCTGAGAATTGAAGTGGGGCTGCGAGTTCTTATCCAGCAAGGCATGGGCCACTCACGCGAGAGCGGCCATGACTATTTTACCAATTAACAACGGTAACGAGCCCCTGTGCATTGAATAGCGTGTAAAGACACATAAAGGGCCATGATTGATTTCATTGAGTTTCATGTGAACATCTTGAATGTCAAATATCGGATTAAACGGAAGTAGTAACGGTTGGGGTATACCACTTGCTACGTAATGAGTAAGAAAGAATAACGCATGGAGGCTAAATGTCCATATGAAGATTGAACCAACAGCCTCGGTGCTGAAACTCCGAATAACAGCTGAGGGACGCCTACGCTCAAAAGAAACGCGTATTTGAACGAATAATTGTGAATAAATACTAAATGAAATAATGTTTTTAGAACTATGCACTCAGTACATTTGTCTGTGAGGTCATTGCAATTCATCGCAGGGATCACTTTTGGTTCCTGTGATGTTTTTAGAAATATGCAGTCTGTATATTTGTCTGTGGGGTCATATGACTTCTTGACTGTACACCGGCACTACGAAGACGCGGATGAGGACGAAGATGACTTCAGCGTTTTGGAACGTTACAGCATAAGGACAGCACAGAACAAAACATTGGAAGAACTGGACGATTTCCATGCAGCCCAGAGATCGCGCAAACTTCGATGCACCTTTATATGAAACAAATCAATGTGGTGAACGAAATGCGCCAGGTCGATATTCACGAGAAAGTGAAAAATACCAAACGATACTTGCAGAAATAATTAGATTTCACAGCCTGCGAGGCCTGGGAGATTTTTGTGAACATATGCAAGAAGACGCTCGAGAAATTACTTCCGGAAACCATTTAGAGTTTCGGATGATGGAGATCAAGAACTTCAAGAGCCCCTTCCTCTCTGCCAACAGCCAGCATTATTAAACCATATGGCTAGGCACAAACTGTGACCGTCTTTTGGTGTCAATATATATTCGTCGTATATTATCGTGGCGTCGAACAACTGGTATTATTATATGACTGGTGGCGAATATCCCGTGTGATTGGTCCATCGGTGGTCATGTGATATCTCACAAAAAGCTATATTCACCTGCCAGAATGTTATATTCACCGACCGGTGAATATAACTTTTGTTGACGTCACTGCCGAAGCCGGTCGCGCGAATGACGTCATTTCGAACACCCGTTGTGCGGCTGACGTCCCGTTCCAACATGCGTGATGGGGAGATATATCTAATGAAAAAGTTCAGAATAATCATCTTTCCCCATATATATTTCATCCAGCCAATGCAAATTCAAACGTATTTTGATTGTTTCATATAATAAAACAATTATGTGATTCCAATTCGGTAAATACGATGTGTTATGGACCAGAGAAAACCAATATTCACCTCGGCCTTCGGCCTCGGTGAATATCGGTTTTCTCTGGTCCATAACACATCGTATTCACCTCATTGGAATCACATAATTGTATATTGTTGTCGAATAACATGTCTCATTGCAGCATTATTGAGTACAATAAGTTAAATAAAAGTAACACTTTTTACATGCAAACTTACTTGTTATTGTTTCTTTCACTCTCATGGGATGTGAATCCCGAACCGAGAAAGTACTACATCACTGGATCCTGAATTGTTATAATACAGGTATCCGAGCTTCTGTAATAATTTTTTTTTTCTGAAATCACAATGAAAGTGGTCAAGGGGAGCAAACTTTTGAATTTCGTTCAAGCGCAATGTTTATCGACTGTCGAACTTGTGTGTCTAGTTTATGTACATGTATTCAGCGAGAAACGGTTGATTTTAGGCAAGCAGTATAGGTAAGACTTCTTTGGAGTCTTTCAATGATCAGCTGGTTACAAAATTAAACGTTTTTTATCGGTTAATGTATACACTGAAATAGGTTTTTAAAATAACTACATTATTTCCACGAACTGTGTATTTGAAAGCAGTCATATTTACAAAGTTTATTCAACGCTTTTTGAAAAATAATGGCAGAACATCAGTGCAATATATGTGTGTGATTCATGACTGGCTTAACGTTGGTTAACAGGAGGTCGTTCATTCTCGTTCAAAAATGGCTGTTCCACATACAACCGTAAAGAAAATCTCCTTACCTGATCTGTTAAAACACCCGAAAACGTTGAAATGGAAACTGGTAACTCCTTTCGACTGCACGGAGGAAAGTTCCTTTGTTTTTTTTTAACAACACGATGTAAATCCACCCTGTGTCTCGCGAGCACAAAAAGTCAGCAAGAAATTTTAACACAAATTGTTTTGCGGAAATGCACAGCTTTGATAAAATAAATCTCTCAACTATTAACATTCAAAAGTGAAGTACTTCATTCTCTGTAAACGCTTGTAGATACACATAAAAGTATCACTCACAACAGTTTTCGAAAATAGTGATACAGAGTGTAACAACTGCTATTGTATTGGAGTGGATAGATGTGTCGGACATTAAAGGTTAGTTTTTCTCGGTTTCTTTCATTTACCAGGTTTTAAGGCGTTTACTCACAGTTGCCTGGCCTGTGGGACATTGGATGGTCGATGTCTACGTATAAATTTTTAATAAATTATGAAAATAAATAAATATATATATATATATTTTTTTAAATCGATTTTTTACAAATATTTCTTCTAAGTGTATTTCTCTTTCATCTTTGGCTCAATTAAAGTCATTCCCTATAATGTCAAGCCGAATTACTACAGTTTTTACCCCTCGGCCAAATTTGGCCGAAGGGTATTGTCGTCATCATGTACGGCTGTCCGTACGTACGTCCGTACGTCCGTACGTCTGTACGTCCGTACGTCCGTCCGTCCGTTACCGCGATATCTACAGAACCGTTTCATGCATGGCAACCAAACTTGGTACATCTATTTATCTTCACGTAAATCAGAAGCCTATCGAAAATGAGTCATCTCGGACAATACAGAGTTATGCCCCTTTTTACAAATAAAAATCCATTTATGATTTGTTATTGTGATCATTTCAGAACCGTTCCATATACAACATCATTACGTGATACAGTTGTTTCTCTTGACCTGAACTAGGTGCCTATCAAAAATGAGTCGTGTCGGAAAGTATTTTGCAGAGTTATGCCCCTTGTCTAATAAAATCCGTTACCGCGATATCTACAGAACCGTTTCATGCATGGCAACCAAACTTGTTACATCTATTTATCTTCACGTAAATCAGAAGCCTATCGAAAATGAGTCATCTCGGACAATATTTTGCAGAGTTATGCCCCTTTTTACAAATAAAAATCCATTTATGATTTGTTATTGTGATAATTTCAGAACCGTTCCATATACATCATCCTAACGTGATTTAGTTGTTTCTCTTGACCTGAACTAGATGCCTATCGAAAATGCGTCGTGTCAGAAAGTATTTTGCAGAGTTATGCCCCTTGTCTAATAAAATCCGTTACCGCGATATCTACAGAACCATTTCATGCATGGCAACCAAACTTGTTACATCTATTTATCTTCACGTAAATCAGAAGCCTATCGAAAATGAGTCATCTCGGACAATATTTTGCAGAGTTATGCCCCTTTTTACAAATAAAAATCCATTTATGATTTGTTGTTGTGATAATTTCAGAACCGTTCCATATACAACATCCTAACGTGATACAGTTGTTTCTCTTGACCTGAACTAGATGCCTATCGAAAATGAGTCGTGTCAGAAAGTATTTTGCAGAGTTATGCCCCTTATCTAACAAAATCCACTCTATTATCATGTTAGTATACTATCACATTTATTTATTGATTGGATGACTGATTTATTCATTTATTCTCTTAGACAATGCAAAGAATGCTTGCAAATCTGTTTTGAAAATGACATACATGTGCCATTTAGTATACATGTACTGTATTTATCTAGCCATGTGTAGTTGTTTTGGTGAGACATCGATACAGCTCTTTCAATTTGTTCAAGAAACAAATTAATTTAAGGGGAGGAAAACTTTTTTTTTTTCAAGGAAAGTACACTTACAATACCATGGGTAAATATTTCTTCCCACAAGCCAATCAATTGGTAGAGACACCCTTATTATAATAGCTGGGGTTCAGAGCCGAGGGGTTTGGATAGCGCAGCTTCATGTTAATTATTTACCATACCCTGTCCCCCTATGACATAGAATAAAAGAGTATGTCATAGAGGACAGGGTATGGTAGATAATTAAAAACTGTAGTAACTCGGCTTAACATTACAGAGAATGACTTTAATTGAGCCAAAGATGAAAGAGAAATACACTTAAACAGAATATTAAAAAAAAAAAAAAAAACGATTTAAAAAAAAAATATAAATAAATATTTATTAATTTTCATAATTTATTGAAAACAATTATACGTAGACATCGACCATCCAATATCCCACAGGCCAGGCAACTGTGCGATTACTCCATCACCACCAGATGAGTTGTTTGAGCTGATCTGTGATCACAGCTCGCGAGCTAGCTTATCTAATTCCGCTTAAGGCGGTGCTATGGGCCGTGTGGATACTTCATAATCTTCACATGAACAGCTGCAATAAAAGCGCGGCTGATATACTAAGGCTACGCCTGAGAATCCACCGTACTCTCGGGGCTGAATGTTAGGTGTCGACCAATACTTTCCTGTAGACTCATACGGTTGCTTTTTAGTCGCCAGACGTAGTCAATTTTTCTCACCTCTTGCATATCGCTCCAATATCGCTCATATTATCACTAAAACCTCGAAACTCACACAGTGTAATCATGTATTTTTTTTTTGTGAGATATTTTATTCATCCTTTTAATTTGGACCATATGAAATTATTGCCGCGAGAACACATCGTTATCCTAGGTTATCCCGCTGCAGGCCGCGAATGCTACGGAAGCATGCACATGACAGATTATATATATATAATCGAAGAATGCATCTGTAGTAACTGTATTAATGTCGGGAGTAAAACCCTGACGGGCTTGTGTTATCCCATAGCAAATAAATAATGTGTAAAGTTTTATCAGCAAGAGTAGAATATATTTCAACAAACTGGTGGATAAACATAAAGATAAACAAATTAGAGTAATTCGTTATAGTAACGTGTAGTGGATATAATAGTTTCTGTAGTCTTCAGTCTGTGGATACTGCACAAATGGGCGTGGCTAGAGCAGGCATGCACAACATGAAAGTGAGGTGTGGTTAAAGAACGCACACCATGGATTCACACCGATAAATATTGGACAAGGTTCAGTGTCCTTCATTGACTGACGCACATTTTTTGATTGAAATTGTAGTTTAAGGGCCGCTTCCCATTCGGATTTCGCGGCCCATCAACTCAATGTTTTATTTGGATTTCGCGGTACATTTCTTTGTTTTCTTTTAATATCTTTTCCAGCGCTAAATATATATAAACTGACGCACAGATGTTCGGAAGAACCTAAATACACCGTCCATTCTAAAAATAGAACTGTTTTGATTGGCTAGTCCAAAGGGACTAGGGAAAGTACCGTTGGAAGAGTTACTGAGAACGATAACCATTAGACATCCGAAACAGAATTAACGCGATGTATGGAAATTTCTAGGCAGGAAGATCTGGTGGTAACCTTCGTGGCTTTAACCACAGGCCCTCAAAACAAGAGTTTTGGGGGGTGTGGACGGTGGTATTACGGTGAAGTGTCGAAATATGGGGTCTCTATATATAACCCCATGCTTTATATAAAAATACACCAAGGTCTAAAACGCACTTTGGATGAAACGAGAAATAAACGATTTACCTTCAAACAAAATACATCAGCATATTCTACAATTGTCACTCTATATATCCCCGTCGTCAAATTAGTAAATTTATGCAATTTTATACCTTTGCCGAGCGATTCAAAATCCAGCCTGATTGCCCATTCAACCCGGCACAGCGAGATGATGGTCCGCTTCTTTCTCGATTCTGATTGGTCAGTCGCGACACGCCTCTGTCGCCACACTGATCAGCTGACCAATCAGAATTGAGAAAGAAGCGGAACCTCATCCTCCTGGGGGGAGAAACACACCAAGTAACGTCGATGGACGTAATGCTCGATGTAGCCTGTCTCAACTGTTACATCCCCAATTGCCAAAATTAATTGAATGTTTCCAATATCAACATATTGTCCTTGATGTTATGCCAATTTGAAACGTTCGTCGACGCTATTTCGCATCAACTTATCCATTGACCATTTACAGTATAAAAAACTTCTACCTAGCAGAATAAAGTAATTATTTTCTGGCTTCGCCAGCGCAACAGGAAGTCATATTCGAATTGATATGTGAAGACGGTGGATTTATGTCGGAATACGAAATGAGTCGTGTGACGTCATTCTCAGATCTACTCCTGGGCAGTTTGGATGACTTATACGGGCTGCGAATTGGCTGAAGCCGGAATATTACGCACTATCGCGCGGTTTCTAGCGAGTACTCTCATTGGTCATTCCTATGTATCAGTCCTTCACGCAAGGCAGCTTTGACCTCGTTTTGGGAAAGAATGTGCGGTTCCCAAGCGTCACTTTTCAACGTCATAATTGGCGACGTCACACTGTTACAGTGAAACCTCGCGTTGTAGAGTTCCCCAAGACCTCCCTGAAAGATGTCAATTTCCACGAATGCCATGTTGGCCCAGCTCTGACTTTGTTCTGAAAACGGAAGTGCGCAGGAATACATCCAAACTAATCTATCTGGGAATGGTCGGTGATTGGCGAGAAATCTTATCTAACCAGCTCCAGGCTTGTTCGCAGACCGAGTCGGCGGGGTTAACGAGAAATCAAGATGGCGGCCTGTAGTGTCAAAATTTCCGAATAGAAGAATAGTTCCCTAGGTCATGGAGACCGAACTGTGAGGCAGGAATTAATACAGGAATTGATTCCGGGAGTTTCTAGGTTCTAGTGTGTACACAAAAGTATGCACAGACTCGGAGATTTCAAATCGAAAATGACAGTAATCACACATCATTTGGCGAACCTGTTATCATCATGACAAAACTTCAAGCATACAGTCTATATGCAAATCGAATTTGAACCCAGTGGGAGCGTAGACACGAACAATAATCATCTTGGGGCATGTTTCTGGCTACGGTCATTATGTCGCCTATCATGTTAACCCGACTTTAAATTATTAATCGGATCATTACGGCAGAGATGCTGGTTTCGCGAGTATAATCGACAGATATTGTCTGACGGTCCCCCGATGAATGAATGTCAACAGTAAAGATGTTATTTTATTAGATTATTGGAAATTTCTTCAACGCCCAATCAAAAATCTCGGAACCTAGGGAAGCGCTTGAAGCGAAAACGGACAATATCTGTGATCAATTGTACATTGGAGATTAGTGTGTTTGATATTAAAAAAATATCCCCACATAATGGAAGATTTTATGTGCAGAAGAAGAAATACACGAATATTCACCATGGTGGATTCCTGACTCTCGTTCTGACTGTGTTGCCTCGTGTTATAAGGTCTCAGAGTTAGTCTACCAAAACACAGAACAGGTCAAAATGGATCCCTCATGCCTGTAAACAATTTGTTCCATATAACTTGTTTTTGATTTATTGTTAATTGCTGTCTGCCTGAAACACATGGAAACGTCTCTTCAAGCCCTCGTATGGGCATACACATTAATATTTTCTCATGGATTTCCGTTCTCTCTAAAATAGACTTAACTTATTCATTATCCACCAGAAGTTTTTAATCTGGGAACCCGGGTGGGACTTTGGTGGAAATGTTCACCCCATCGACAAAAATTTCCACTTATACCATTACTTTCTATTATTGGGCATATCACCCAGGGTGGATGAAGAGTTTTAAAGTGGGGCAGTGTATTTTTACGGCGGACGAAAATGTCCCGCTACAGACATTCATTTTTATAAAAAGGGGTTAGGCGTATTGTAATCGTCATAGCGTTCTTGTTATGTAATCCGTCTAAAAAATTGAATATATTAGTCATTAATAATAACAGAGTTATATATTCTCAAGATCTGTTTCTGTGTCCCAAATGTATGGCGTCACTTAAAAGATGGCCATTTAAAAGAATTCGCTCTATAGCGTATTCTCATCATAAAATCTGCTTTGCTGTGAACATGTTGAAGCACGCTGCAACGCCATCCGTTCATTGGCTGGTATTCAAAACCATCCCCCCTAATGCAGGTCTGTATACTCCGCACCAGCCCTGCACGCACATAGCAGCTATTACTCGAACAGTCCGTTTAAAATAACACCCAATTAACGGACGGCGTTGCATCGAGCATCGCCATGAGTTTATAATGATAATTCGCTGTAGAACTATCTTTGATATCATCGGGAGAATAACACGTGGGCGTCTGACTAGTCAAAACAATCACGGATACTTACACATGTGCATGCAGGTTTGATACGGAATATACAGACCTGCATTATTAAGGATGATGAACGTATTCACAATGAATAGCAAGTTGATATCTAGGAGTTGTTGAATCTCAGTCGCGCTTTCATTGTAACTTCATTTGAACACTAAAGAGATCTAAAATGTATAGCGTTCAAACAGTCCATAGCTCCGGGTTAAGCGGATTGGACAGACATTAAGAAACTATCGCCAATGGTCATGCGCACTGCGATCGTTTTTTTGCTATAAGTGTGCTATATGGTGAAGGCGCTTGCCAAAAGGTTGAGCGAACCAGTTCCTGCAATAATATTCTGTGACAGTGATCAAAATCATCATATTTTCACAAGATTTAACAAATGCTACCAGTCGACGCATGCGTACGGCATACGCAGGCCCTTCTGGGAACCCTGAGAGACACATGAGTGTATTTCACGAGTTAAGGGTACCGAGCCCTCCTGCAGACACTTTTACACACCCTCCAGCATGTCTTTATACAGACAAAAGTATGCCTTATAGCTATGATAATATATTTATTTGTTAAAAGCGCATTTCTTAAGGATTCTATTGAAATTTAATTCCACTTCAAAGTTCAAAATTGTGAGTTGCTCAATTTTGTAAAAAAAAAATATTCCATTAAATGCCAATAGAATGAAAAAAAGCCAAAATTGATAAAACTGAGACACGGATTTCCTGTTGGAATTGTGTGCTACAGGAAATGATGATGTAAGTTATGATAAGTTAAATACTTTTTTGAAATAGCATTTAAAAAATTGAAATTACATTTCAAATTATTTTGTTTTAATTTGAATATCTTCACGACCTACGGGTTTACAGTGAACAAAATTATATATTGACGAATACAAATTCTAGGTGTACAAAAGTGTGTGCAGGAGGGCTCAGTATCCTTCACTCGTGACCGTCAATCATTGCATTGAAAAGTATTCTTTCATCAGCTTCCAGAACAATTGGCAACATTACAACTGAAGCTTTTCAAGTTAGATTTCGCATTTGTATCATGCGCAGGTACCGTTATGGTACCATTACGGTACGGGGAAGAGATTCAATATCTGATCCCAGATCAGAGAACTTATGGCACGCGGTTGAATTGGACTGAATTTAGTTTATTCACTAATCTAAAGTAACATATATGAATAATGAGACGAATGATATAACACCGAGGTATATTAACATTCATAATATGTGATTGACGGGAAAACCACAGGCTCAAATACAAAAAAAACCCCCACAAAATGTATATAAATAAACAGGTGATAAATTGGTGTGAGGTGATAAAATATATGACTTTATATGATAGATATATATGGAGGGAGGGAGGGAATTTGGCTTAATGTCACACTCGAGTTTGTTTCACTCATATGCTGACAGTCAGTTTGGTTGGTGGAGGAAGCCGGAGTACCCGGAGAGATATATATGGAACAGAAAGGTGATGAATTCTATGGTACTGAATAGATTTTGCGTTGTACAGTTGCACAGAATGGAAGGGGCTTGGTATATTTTGTTTTCACTTGAGTGGAACATATAGATTACGTAATTTTCTCTTGCGAATGTGACGAACAACACATTTAAAACGCCTGTCGATGGGGAAATCAGGGTACCAATGCAGAAACTCAGAATAAGTTAAAAAAATTATTTGTGTGGATTTTCGGACCAACACACCAAATTAAACGCAACATAAAGGTGGTGGCAACATAAAGGTGATGGCAACCGATGCCGGAGTACTGACAAGAGACATATGACCTCACAGACCAATATTCTGACTGCATATCCAAAAAAATATTCCTGTCATCATTTGTATCTCAGCTGCGCTTTTATTGCAGCTGTTCATGTGGACATCTTGAATGGCATGACCACACGGTACCTAGCAAATTACAAGCGTCTAGTCCGTCATTCATAATCCAGCCGTCGTCCATTAGAGAATATCCGCGTCCATAATCCAAAGACCTATTCCATTTTCCATATAACAGTATTAGCACCAAATTCCAAAAGACAATCATAGTATACAAAAACATAGGCTTGTTTCCTGCAAGAGAGAAGCGGTCAACAGTTTTCAATGATGCCGGCAAGACATCATGATGTTCCAAAAATATCAAATCCGTATCGCTGATCAGTATTCTTAATACTGACCCACGAGGGTAAGAATATTATGTGAACCGCGGAGTGATACTATAGCGGAAAATTAGGCTATATCATTTGGTCTCCAGATCAGTCACCGATGGTCCGCTCTGGGGGGCACACACCACCACTGTTTTTTGGGGCCTAAGACTATAAACAGGATTTCTGGTAAAATTGTAATGGTCATTATACCTGACTGGGTGAGAAAAGTTTTGTCATATCTTTTAAAATGTTTCTATAATATCCAACATTATATAACACTTGCGTCTATAACAACTTGCCAACTGTGCAATTACTCAGTGTTTTAGCACGGTTGTGTGAAATGTACATGTGTCAAGTGCAGGTGTTCATTGGAGGATTCTATTTTACAAGGCGGGAGAGGAAGGGGTCGTCTGCTTCATACAATCGATTAAACACACAAATAAATTGCAAGATGGAAATTCTTTCTCAAGTTTAACTGCAGTTTTCGTCTTGAAATTGATTAACAAAGCGACACGAATAGACATAATTATAATATGTTTCACAGAGCCTGACCCAGCTGACAAAATAACTCTCCTTTTGAGAGATCACATAAACTCGTCCATTGACATTGGCACGATGCCAACCGAGACGGGAGCATCGTATCAACATCAGTGGATGACTTTTTTCAACAAAGGGGAGAAAGTTTAAAATATGTTTTCAACCTTTCGTTAAAATCTTTGTTGATGATCAATTTGAGTATTGCAATAGAATAGAAATAATGTTTTCATAGGCGTGCTCAGTGGTTAATTTACGCACGGTTAGTGTGGGAAAGTTGATATTTTAGGGCAAGGGCGAATGTTTCCATATAGGCGTGCTCAATGGTTATTTTACGCAGGGTTAGTGTGGTAAAGTTTATAAATTTAGGGCGCGGGCTTCGCCCTTGCCCTAAAATATAAAATTTCCCACACTAACCGTGCGTAAAGTAACCATTGAGTACGCCTATGAAAACATTATTTCTTAAATCAAAAATATCCGGACAACCTTTTACAATTTCGGTAAGGGAAAATTCTTGATCAGTTTGATTGCCCACACCTCCCCTATTCACTGTGATTGTGTCGGGCGGAATGACCTAATTCCTGGCAGCCGTAGCTTGAAAAAATGGAGGCGAATGCATGCCGAATTTTTTCATATGTTTTAGCGGGGGAAAACAGGCTACCTGGTGTTGTGGTTCATTTGTGGCGGCGAATATTAGGGAATATAGTTTTGTCAAGATGTCCGCATCCGGTTTACTACATATTCAAAATGGCTGTTTTTTGTAGTTCCTTATGACCTGAGGTGCTGTGCTACCCCCTCGCTGTGCACAAGGCGTTCTCATCTGAGAGAATGGTAAAGCGTCCTTGCATTCATTGTTTAAATCATGTCTCACCGCAGATAGCTACCTTGAATGCTCCAAATGGGTTAGATACAACACAGACAAGATATAAATCAGTTATAAATAGAATCTGGGGGAAGTTTGTACGAATTTAAGTAGATTTAAAATAATAGCATCACGCATGAGTCCATTGAACGTTCATAAAGTTAGACCGCGGTTCATACGAGCCGTTCTTCTGTCTCAGCTTGTGAGGTTGACGGTAGTACACTTGGAGTACACATGGGCGTCGCTAGGATTTTTCAAAGGGGGGTCGATTATCATAGCACTTTAGGCGAGGGTCCAGGGGCCGCCTAGGCCCCGGAAGCTCCGGGGTCCTAGATCGCCGGAGATACGTTCTAAGCGTTTTCCCGAAATTAAATCTGAACGTAAGGTATGCAGATTTAGGGTTATATTATACTGCTCTGGGACCTTAGATGGTCTGAGATGCATTCTGAGCGATTTCCAACAATTACCCTCACAGTAATAAGGTATCATTAAGGTATCAAGGAGGTCTCAATAAGGTACAGGCCATAGATTCAACATAGGTACAGGACAGGTACAGTTAAGGCATATACCTTATCTGTACCTCCAAATAGACTAACACGTCATTTGTCAAATATCAGTATTATATTTTATTCTCTTGTCATCTTGAAAACACAATAATAATGCTTTGGGCCGATATACCTCGTAGGCTAACCCAGTGGCGTCGGAACGTAATTGAAAGTGGGCGACCACTAACACAGCCCAACAGGCGGGGGTCCAGGGGCCGCATAGGCCCCGGAAGCTCCGGGGTCCTAGATTGCCGGAGATGCGTTCTGAAGGTTTTTCCGGAAATAAAACTGATCATACTGCATGCACATTTATGATTCTATTTTCACGATTTTTTTTCTCGCAATTATAAGCATGCATCGATATTGAAAACATCGCACCTCATGCCTTCATCCATTTGACGTTCTAGTTATATTTAAAACATACAAAACGATGACTTTTAGTTCTTGGGAGGGAAACCAATATGCCTACAGATACGATTCATTCACACAAGGATAAAACAAGGAAATCCTCACAGCCCAACAGGCGAGGGTCCACGAGCCGTTTAGGCCCCAGAAGCTCCGAAGTTCCAGATCTCCAGAGACGCGTTCTAAGAGTTTTCCCAGAAATAAATTCGAACGTAATGTATGCAGATTTATGGTTCTATTTTCACGTATGTTTCGAATTTATAAGCACTCATCGATATTGAAAAAATCATACTTCATGTCTGAATCCATTTGGTATTTTAGTTATATTTATCACATAAAAGAAAACACATACAAAACGATGACCTTTACATCATGGAACATTAGAACCAATATGATAGCGATTCATTTACACAAAGCTAAAATGAGCGATCCTCACAGTCTGACAGGCGAGGGTCCAGGGGCCGCCTAGGCCCCGGGGTCTCCGGTTGCCGGAGATGCGTTTTAACCCGTTCTCCCGGAAACAAATCTGAACACAATGTATATAGATTTATGGTTCTATTTTCACATTTGTTTCGCATAAACCCGCATCGATATTGAAGAATATGCCGGACTCCATTTGACTTCCTGGTTTGACACAAACAAAACGGGCCTATAACACACCACTACACGTCCTGGCACTCTATCTGTAATTTTTATGTGGGGGCATGGTCAGTTAGGGATGTTGAAAAGTGGGTGGCCCAAATATATTCGGGCCCCCCCTAAATCAAAAGTGAGGGGGGGGGCCTTGGCCCCTCCGCTTCCGACGCCACTTTAACCATGTTAAATGATTTAAACTAAACATCATCACATCACTTTACGATCCATATGTCATTTCATGACTGTGAACATTAAACTTTTGCTGAAAATATCACAATAATATTGTGTAGAATATGAAACTGTGTATCTCGTGGCCATGGTGAAATACTGACTAGAAAAATGAAACTAATATCACCCATTAAAACGTGGCCATGGTAAAATACTGACTAGAAAAAAATTAAACTGATATATTTTCAGGAAATGAAATATCACGAATGTAATATAGCCTTCAGCAAAGCTTATACATAAACAGCTTTCAGTTTATTGCTCGTTTTGCACTTCGCCAACGGTAGACCGAGGCTGCCGATGCTTCATTATCGAATCCACACGCATCCAACAGAAGGAAAAAACCCCACACGAGTTAGTGTTAATGATTAATTGAATAGTAAATTCGCCTGCTTTATCCGTCGAGGGTTCCCCTGCTGTATCCATCGAGGGTGGAGTCTCATGAACAGAGCTACAGCTCTTTCATAATCCACTTTATGACCATCAAACGGAAAGTCGTGGTAAACCCATTGTTGAGCGAACTGACGCGTCACTACTGGAACGGAGCATGCTTACGAACCTGGAGACGGACATTTTTTTATTTCTTTCTTTTCCCTTTTGCTTTTTTGTTTTGTTTGTTTTGGTTTTTTTCTCTGTTTTTGTTTTTGTTTTTTTTTGCTTTTTCTTCGGGTTTTTTTTTTGGCGCGTCCAAGGGGGGGTCGTTCGCACCTGACGACCCCCCCCTAACGACGCCCCTGGTACACTAATTGAAACTACAAAACTAACGAGTCTTTCTGAGGTCGGATAATCCGATGGCCGTTGGCGTATTCGGATCACAATTTTCTTGGTTCCTAGCCATAAAGAGAATAATAATAACCTGTGTTGAATGCTATTTCGCCAAACTTTCTGGTAGCCGCATAGAGTACGATATTATGACATGATGGGACACGAACATACGTCGGTACGATGAAACCTTATGTGCGCGATCTGGGCCATGTGGTCAATTATATTCTTTGGTAAGGAATCATTTGGGATCCCGCGTCAGGTTAGAAATAAAGAAAATATTTGATGTCAAGAGCACACTTCGGATTGACACTGTTCATTGATTAATGTATATATATTCCTAACTCTACGGCATCATATAAAAGCAATGCGTATGGGCCTAGAATTATCTTATATTGGTATATAAATTTCATATTTAGACGTCAGGATGGTTCTGACTCGGCACAATGTTAGAGTGAAACGGGAAATTATAGAGTGCATAATTCCGCTATCACCATTGTCCTCATAGTTTATTGCCCTGATATTGCTGGAATGACATGTACTTTTGGTTCAGGAAGTCCTCGTCTAGAGGGCAGGTTTCAATACGAAGATTGCGCACAATTCCATATGCCGAAAGTGAAAATTGCAAACAGTAGCTTTACTTCTCGTTAACCAGCAGAATTTCTACTGTAAATTCACGTGGTCCACGAAAAGAGAGCTGTCAGTTATATGGTAAGTGTTCCGGCCCTTGGTGGCCGAGTGGTCTAAGGCGCTTCGCTAGTGATCGCTAGACTCAAGGCACACCGCTGAACCGGCACGGGTTCGAGCCCCGCTGGCTCATGTGCGAGAGTTTGCCAGTTACTTGCCGACGGGCGGTGGTTCTCTCCGGGTACACCGGCTTCCTCGACCTTTCAAACCGGCTGTCATCAAATGAGGGAAATAACCTTCAGTGCGACCACCCCCCACCCTCGATGCCCTGTTGTAATAAGGGAGACTGTGTATATTAACCATAGGAAACATGTTCAACCTCTCTTATGTTTATTGGTATCGAGGGTAGAATAAACAGACATGATACTAAATGCAATGGCACTTTATTGATCTATTTCAAAGATCAGCAGGCATACACACACTTACAGATCCGAATAAATACTACGTGCAGACTTATGCGACTGTGTCTATCATCTTATCGAGCATTTCATTATATTCGAGCAGAAGTCTTTTTATGTATGATCATGCCATTCGATGGTCTCAAAATCCGCACCACAAATGTTTCCTCGTCGGTCGATGCATGGAACTCGCAGTGAAAGGAAATTTAGTTCGTTCAGCATTATAGTCGCCAGCTTCGAATACCCAATTCGAAAACTACACGTATTGCATTGGCTGGAAAACACATTTTCTCGTCAGAATACGGTGGGGATGATGTCATAAATCTATAAGTATTCCGGGGTCCATATTTGGAGATGTCTGACAGTATGACCGCGCTCAAATTCAAATTTGATTGGCTAGTCGAAGGATAACAGCATTAATTTCCCATTTGAAAATCAACACAACCACCACTTGCCATATTTGGAAATCACACAGACATCAAAGAAAATCCTAACTGTACAGTGTTGGCAGCTCATGTCTTGATTGGCTGTATGACATCACGTGCGTTTATGGTTTGAACAATTAATAGGTCAAGGTAAATGACGTACGGAACGGTAGTGTAGTATTTAACTTGAAATGTGAAGATGTATAGTCGCTTGCTATGTTCCAAACTACAGTCACTGGTCCAAAAACGATAGTCTAAAAACGATTCACTTCGCTATAATCACCAGACACTCTTTTGAACTTTAGCACGATTTTGCGAATGGTCTCAGATGTAATAAGACAAAGGACTGCTCTTTCAGTCTTCCTAGTTTCGTCACATTTTCATTCGTTTAAACGACGAAACAATGCACATAGTTTTGGTATACTTTTCTAGCAACCCTGATAGAAAAGACCTCAGGTACTGGGACGATAATTCGCCTTTCTTCAAACAATGCTTCCAGCTAGAGTTGTATTAATACAGACATTGTTTTCACAAAAAAATGTTTTTCTTCGAAAAGTTCTACATTTAGAAGACGAGAAAATAGCAGTCTTCAGAATAAACCGTTGAATATATCTACATCTTGCTCTGCATGCCGAGTCCAAAATCGATACAGTTCCGGGATTCTTCTGGCAGGGCATATTATCACGTGACCAAGCAAACGAGGTCATGATGCGGATGGCGGGAATCGGAATACTCTCGTTAGCAGTTTTCGAATATGATTTTGAACCTTCTGATTTATTCAAACTGTATCATTCAATTATTTCCTAATTATATACGACCAACACTTCATATTTGTTACAAAATAATGAATCTCATGTTGTTACATTCTTTTTTATTATACCGCTTCTTTTACTGTATCGTTTTTGTACCCAGTGTATCGATTTCGGGCGTTTCTGTCGCGTTTCGGTTGATTTGTCATCATATACGATGTCCGTATAAAGCAAAAGTTTTTTTTCGCAATAAATCGTCAACATAAATGATGCCAGGGTTTAGAAATACGGGACAAGGGCATCCCACACGGAGCGGAAATTGAAAAGGGTATCGTTTGTGGACCAGTGACTGTACCAAGGTTTGCTTTCCCTAAAACCCACAAATGACAATGACAGTCTCTCCTATTGGAAAGCATTGGCGGAAGAACTGTGATCCTTACACATTGGTTTAGATTAACTCAACGTATAAATGCAGTGGGTAAAGATGCCGATGTACTGACAAGTCATATGACCCAACAGAGTCATTCTGTACGCATAGCTAAAAGCATGACAGTAATTTTTTTTATCCCTGTGGTGATTTGTATCTCAGTCACGCTTTTGTAGCTGTTCATGTGGACATCTTGAAGACATGACCACACGGCCTCTACCGGCTTGAGCGGTATTAGATACATATACATGAAGACAGAATTATGCATTTCTGGAAAGTCGGGAACACGCGTACGTTAATTACGAAGACTGAATGCGCGAATGTTCAATTTTAATGTTTCTCGATAAAGTGACAAAGTGAAGACAATACCCTCGAGGACAATTAATGACTTATCAATTAGACACATTAACATTATGGGGGATAGATTGTGCACGGGCGCCAACATTAGTCAGAGCAATATGTCGACAATATGATAAGATCAGAACAATTTCAATTTTGTTAATCGCCTCT